>PVHP010037691.1:0-17245 GCA_004024765.1 Zapus hudsonius
GGGGGGGCAATGAGGAATTGGGGATAACAACTCATTGTTTGCCCACTAAATAATGTAACCCATTATGGACAATAAATATATTTTTTTAAAAAAGACATGTACCACCATGTGCAGCTCCCTGTATGTTTTATTCTAGGCCTTTTACAGTTTTAAGTCTTATGCTTTTAACTCATTTTGAGGTTATTTCTATATTTTCTCAAGATTGTTTTTGCTACTTTTTGAGATTACATATGAATTTGGGGGTGTTTTTCTATTTTTTAAATGTAATTTTAAAAAAATGATTTGGCACACGCCTTTAATCCCAGCACTTGGGAGGCAGAGGTAGGATTGCCGTGAGTTCAAGGCCACCCTGAGACTACAGAGTGAATTCCAGGTCAGCCTGGGCTAGAGCGAGACCCTACCTTGAAAAACCAAAAAAAAAAAAAAAAAAAAAAAAAAAGGATTGCATGGAATCTATCGATCACTTTGGTAATGGGAACATTTTAACCTTCTTGTCTTCCAGTCCATGGAAATGAGATGCCTTTCAAGTAATTTGTGTGCTCTCATTGTAGTTTTTTTGTTTTGTTTTGTTTTTTCAAGGTAGGGTCTCACTCTAGTCCAGGCTGACCTGGAATTCACTCTGTAGTCTTAGGCTGGCCTTGAACTCATGGTGATCCTCCTACCTCTGCCTCCCAAGTGCTGGGATTAAAGGCATGCGCCACCACGCCCGGCTCATTGTAGTTTTTTTCTTAATATTTTATTTATTCATTTTTAAGCAGAGAGAGAAAGAGAGAGAGACAGACAGAGAGAGAGAGAACCAGGGCCAACACCTTGTGGGTCTGGCTTATGTGGGTCCTGGGGAATTGAACCCGGGGCCTTAGGCACTGGAGGCAAGTGCCTTAACTGCTGAGCCATCTCTCCAGCCCTCATTGTAGTTTTAAGTGTACAAATCTTTCAGTTTTCCATCCCTTTGGTGAAATTTATCACTAAATTTTTTTGGTTTGTTGTTTTTGTTTTTTGAGGAAGGGTCTTGCTCTGGCCCAGACTGGGCTGGAATTTACAATGTAATCTCAGGTTGGCCTCGAACTCACAGCGATCCTCCTACCTCTGCCTCCCAAGTGCTAGGATTAAAGGCATGTGCCACCTCGCCTGGCTCATCACTAAGTATTTTATTCCACTTGATGTTACCCGCCCCCCTCCACCTGATGTTGACCTACAGATTCAAACATACTAAGCATGCGCCTACCACTGAGATACACATCCAGCTGGGATTGTTTTAACTTCCTTTTCAGGTTATTTTTTAAAAATATATTTTTTTAGGGCTGGAGAGATGGCTCAGTGGATAAGGCACTTTCCTCCAGTGCCTAAGGCCCAGGGTTCAATTCCCCAGGACCCACATAAGCCAGACCCACAAGGTGGTGGCCCTGGTGCTCTTTCTCTCTAGCTCTCTCTCTCTCTCTCTCTCTCTCTCTCTCTCTCTCTGCTTGAAAATGAATAAAAATATTTAAATATATATATATATTATTTATTTGCAAGGTGAGAGAGAGAGAGAGAGAGAGAGAAAGAGAGGTTATGTTAGGGCCTCCAGCCACTGTAAATGAACTCCACATTCATGTGCCAGTTTTTGCATCTTGTTTTACTACTGGGGAATCAAACCTGGGTCCTTAGGGTTTTCAGGCAAGTATCTTAACTGTTGAGCCATCTCTCCAGGCCCCTAGGTTGTTTATAGTATACATAAATGCAGTGGTTGTTTTTTTTTACTTTTTAATTTTATTTGCAGGCAGAGAGAGAGAGAGAGAGAGAGAGAGAGAGTTTGTTGAGTGTATATATCATGAAAGGGTACTGACTTTTGTTAATTGTTCTGTATTGATTGAAATAATCTGTGATTTTTGTCTTTCATTCTGTTACTGTGGCATTGAGACAAGGTTTTTAGGCAGGAAGTCAAAAATCAGGGACCATGGCCAGGGCCCTCTTTATTTTACATGAAATGAGAGAAACTGGCCTCTCATCTAATCAGAAAACAGAAGAACTCTAGCCTCCCTGATGCTCTCTTAAAGCTTTAACATCATTGTCAACTACAGAGACTCTGAGCATGTGAAGTTCCCTAAAGCTCCCAGGAGATGACCAACATATGACCTTCCACTGTGGTGCTTAAATTGCAAAGGCAAATTTAAGGGAAAATTGGCCCACTGTACACTCAAGCCAGGTCATATAAGTAGTTATATAATTATCATAAAGTCTAGTTAAATGATTCCCACTAAACACTGCCCTGTCATCAACATCTAAGCCCATAAAACACCCCAACTATCCTCACGTGTTTCTCATTCACGAGGTTGTCCAGGCTGCTCTGCATAGTATATGCTTTCATTTTCTCAAATACTTCCTCTTCTGTTTTGCTTGCCAGCTTCCTGTCTTTCCCTATAGATATTTTTTTATATAATTGAGAATAAGAACCTGGACCTTAGGGGTCAGATTTCAACCTCCCCTACAATAGTAACAAACTCCACTTGCTCATGGTGTGTAATCTTTCAATGTGGTGTTGGATTCAGTAATGTTCTTTATTTTTTTGTTTTTTTTTTAATATTTTATTTATTCATTTTCAAGCAGAGAGAGAGAGAGAGAGAGAGAGAGAGAGAGAGAGAGAGAGAGAGAGAGAGAGAGAGAGAGAGAGAACCACGGCCACCACCTTGTGGGTCTGGCTTATGTGGGTCCTGGGGAATTGAACCCAGGGCCTTAGGCACTGGAGGCAAGTGCCTTAACCGCTGAGCCATCTCTCCAGCCCTTTTTTGGTTTTTTTTCAAGGTAGGGTTTCACTCTAGCCCAGGCTAACTGGAACTCACTTTGTAGTTTCAGCCTGGCCTCAGTTTGCTGATGTTCTGTTAAGGATTTCTGCATCAATATTCACTGGCACTCCACTCAAGAGTTTTCTTGTAGCCGGGTGTGGTGGCTCACGCCTTTAATCCCAGCACTCAGGAGGCAGAGGTAGGAGGATCGCCATGAGTTCAAGGCCACCCTGAGACTACATAGTGAATTCCAGGTCAGCCTGGGCTAGAGCTAGACCCTACCTCGAAAAACCAAAAGAAAAAAAAAGAGTTTTCTTGTAGTAGTTTTGATTTGGGCACCAGTATAATGCTGATTCATAGGCCATCATATAATGGGTTTGAGAAAGTTCTCAGGTTTTTGGAAGAGTTAAGGATTGTTAATTCTTTAAATGCTTGATAGAGGGCTGAAGAGATGGCTCAGTAGTCAGGTGCACTTCCTGCACAAGCTTGAGGGCCTCAGGGGGCCTGATTAAATCTCCAGATCCCAGGTCAAAGAGCTGGGCATGGCCACACATGCCTGTCACCCCAGTTCCCAAGGGGGAGCAGAGGCCCCAGAATCAAAGGAGCTTGGCAAACTCCAGAAATAGTCAAAAGAAACTAGCTCAAAAACAAGACCAGGCAGAAAAGTAGAGATACCCAGCATTCTGCTCCATCCACTACAAACTAGCTTACTGGTGTCTCATAAGGCTCTTAGTGAGACCTCCTTCACTTTTCTTCATCATCTTTTTTTTTTTTTTTTTTGGTTTTTCGAGGTAGGGTCTCACTCTAGTCCAGGCTGACCTGGAATTCACTGTAGTCTCAGGGTGGCCTTGAACTCACAGCAATCCTCCTACCTCTGCCTCCCGAGTGCTGGGATTAAAGGCGTGCGCCACCACGCCCGGCCATCTTTTTGTTCTTCTGAGTGAGTTCTTTCAGTTGACTCATCTTTGAGTTCACTGATTCCATCTACTTGGGCATACTTGATGTTGAATCTCTTGGGTAAATTTTTTTATTTCCTTAGGCTCAAGAATTTGGATGTTTTTCTTTTCTTTCTTGATGGTTTTTCTTTGTTGATATTTTCACTTGTTCATGTGTTTTCCTGACTGCTTCATTGTTCTCTAGGAGCTCATTGAGCTGCTTTATTAGCTTCAATTCTTTGGTAGGTAAATCACACACCTTTTTCTTTTTCTTTTTCTTTTTTTTTTTGGCAGTGCTGAGGACTGAACCCAGGGCCTTTCGCTTGCTAGGCAAGCGCTCAACCACTGAGCTAAATCCCCAACCCCACACACCTTTTTCTTTAGGTTGCTTTTTTCTCCAGAAATTTAGTGTGTTCCTTTGATTGAGTCATGTTTTCTTGTTTCTTCAGAAGCCTTAAAAAAAAACTTTAAAGTGTGTGTGTATATACACATATGTGTATCACGGTCTCTTGCCACTGTAAACCAATGCCTGTCTGCCTTTGAATGGATAGCCAGGGAATTGAATTTGGGCTGAAAGGCTTTGCAAACAAGTGTCTTTAACAGCTGAGGCATCTTCCTCAGCCACCAGAAGCCTTTTTTTTTCCCCTGAGGTAGTGTCTCACTCAAGCCCAAACTGACCTGGAAGTCCCTCTGTAGCCCCCAAGCTGGCCTCAAACTAAGCCTACCACAGCCTCCCCAGTGCTGGGATTAAAGGCATGCACCACCACACCCAGCTTGCAGATACCTTGTTTTTTTAACCAGGATTTGGGAACTTGAAAAAGCGTCCACCTCTCCACATTTTTCTAGCCTCACTCTGTACAGGGAAAGACACCTAACGATTATCCCAGCTGGAGGTTCTGGGGCCTCTGAACCTCCTCCAGGGAATGTGTCTTCTCTGGGCTTGTTTTCTAATTTTCCTTAGAAAGCTTATGAGCTCTTCTGGTGTCTTGCTGCGACACTGCAGGCTATGCTCCAACAGGTCATTGAGCTCTCCTCTGCTCTCATTGGGGTTATGTTGGTTCCCTATCAATATCCACCAGGCACATCTGAAAAGCTAGACTCTTGACATACATTCCACCTTTTCCCTCCAAGGTAACAATCACAACTTGGGTGTTTTTTTTTTCCCCCATTTGTGTCGAGTTGTAATGCCCTGGGAAATGGTGATTTCAGGTGAACGGTAATCATTATCCACTAGCCTTTCAATGCAGCTCTTGACTTGTACTTGTCTAGAGAGAGACATCTTAACTGCTTTATGGAGTTCTTGCAGAGACTTTTTAGACAATTTACTTTTTTATCAATGACTCTGGAGTTATGAGCTCTGGGGCTTCTTATCCCTCCATCTTTTTTTTATACCTTATTCATTTTCAAGCAGAGAGAGAGAGAGAGAGAGAGAGAGAGAGAGAGAGAGAGAGAGAGAGAGAGAGAACACCAGGGCCACCTTGTGAGTCTGGCTTATGTGGGTCCTGGGGAATTGAACCCGGGGCCTTAGGCACTAGAGGCAAGTGCTTTAACCACTGAGCCGTCTCTCCAGCCCATTATTCCTCCATCTTGCTGTTGTCAGTCTCAGAGAGCTATCAATTTTCTTTGCTGTTAGGATGAGGCCCCCTCTCCTATAATACTCTTTCTGATCTGCTGCTTCAGTCCTGCTCAACCTGGAGAATAGATACCTCAGCATTTGACAGTGTTATAATTTATATTGCTTACAAAAGCAGAGTATCTCACAAAAATGAAACCAGTCTTTTCAGAGCCTCACTAAGATTAAGTCTAAACTCTCCATATATGTGTTTGTGTGTGTGCACGCGCGCACGCATGTTTATGCAGATTCATATGAAAACCAGAAGACAACCTTGGGTGTCATAGCCTGAGCTCATTCCACCTTTTTTGAGATGGGGTCTCATTGGCCTAGAACCTGCCAAAGGCTAGACTGGCTAGCCAGCAAGCCTAGGGATCTGCCTGTCTCTACCTTCCTATGTCCAACTCTTTTTAAAAAGGGGGTGGGGGGCTGTAGAGATGGCTTAAGTAGTTAAGGCACTTGCCTGCAAAGCCTAGCCCTGGATCGTCCATTCTCTCGTCTCTCTTCTCTCTCTCTCTGCTTACAAATAAATAAACTTTTAAGAAAATATGATCAGAGCCGGGCGTGGTGGCACACGCCTTTAATCCCAGCACTCGGGAGGCAGAGGTAGGAGGATTGCCGTGAGTTCGAGGCCACCCTGAGACTACAGAGTGAATTCCAGGTCAGCCTGGACTAGAGCGAGACCCTACCTCGAAAAACCAAAAAAACAAAAAAAAAAAAAAAGAAAGAAAGAAAAAGAAAATATGATCAATTCAGCTATGGTCCCATCATCTAGGAGTTAATTTATTTTCAGAGGAAAGTAAACCTGGTCAAATGATTTATGTTCCAGAGAGACCTGAAGTTATAGAATCCAGGAACCTAGCCAGGCGTGGTGGTGCACGCCTTTAATCCCAGCACTCGGGAGGCAGAGGTAGGAGGATCGCTGTGAGTTCGAGGCCACCCTGAGACTACATAGTGAATTCCAGGTCAGCCTGGACTAGAGTGAGACCCTACCTCGAAAAACCAAGAAAAAAAAAAAAAAAAAGAATCCAGGAACCTAATTCTAGGTTTTTGGCCCACACTCATCTCCTACTTCAGTGTCTGAAACTATACCATAGAAAAATATCCAAAACCAGAACTAGATCAGGAGAGTGTCTCTGCAAATCAACACTGGTTTAAAGCAAGTTTTTGGCTGTAGGGACTGCAAAGTGCCAGGTGGTTTTCCTATAAGGGGAGCAGTCCACTATTAGATCAGCTCCAAAGGAAAGAACTGACCCCATTTGCAGCCAATAGATAAGGAATGGCTGGCTTGTCATGAGCAGCTGTGGAAAGTAAGCTGGTGGTCTTGATGAAAGACCATTTAATCTGACTACCCTCTGAAAGGAAATCACAAATCAGAGGGTTACAAAGGTAAAAAGACAATTCCCCTGACAAATTTAACCTCAAATATAAAAAGTTTTAAGTCATCTGGATTCCTAGCAGTAAGACTCGTGGTCTATTTTCCTAAACTTGGAGACCTAGCTTACCTCAAACTAAACTTGGAGGCCTCACCTCAAACTAAACTTTCCCCAAACTTGGAGGCCTAGCTTACTTCAAACTAAACTTGGAGGCCTCGCTTACCTCAGTCTGCGTAACAGTTTGCAGAAGAAGACTGCATGAGCACAGGCCTCGATCATCAGTCCCCGAGAGCGGCCCCGCAAATATAGCCAGAAACGATCTTTCTCTGAAAGTCCATACTCAAACTGCAGGGACTCAAGGCCCTCTAGAAGCTCCATTTCCAAGCCACCATCTCCTGCAGTGATAGATAACAATCATTTTGGCTCCCTGCCCTGGAGAATGGGGGGGGGGGAGTCTAGGCAGGAGGGCCTAAACATGATGATGTATGTAACTAGGTCACAAGTACCATTATGGTGGACTTCAGTACCATCCTTCTTCCAGATTCCTAACCTAAGCTCACATCTATTTGAGTTTCAAACCACTAACTGCTCATGAATCCTGGATTCATGAAAACCTGAAAAGAATCCACAGTAGTATTTCTCCATACAGGCAACAGGTACCTTTCCAGCAAAAGACATATCAGCAAGGGGTTTGGATGTGCCCTTGGGTCAGAAACCCCTCCCTTGCATTCCCTAGGTTTTAGAAATAGTATTGAACACACAGGACCTTATTGCAAAGAAACTCTTCCCCTTTCACTAAACTGTGTTCCCCACAGGGTAGACAGACAAGAGCCCTAACTAAGCACAGCTGGTTCCTTCTCTAAAGCAAGGCATTTAGATCTTAGAAAACCTAGACATGTTACATCTCTCACCAGCCAAACTGAGATTGGCTCTACTCCTTAGTACTTCTGATCCAGGCATATGAAAGCTACATTTCTAAGGAGAATTACCCAAGAAAGTTGTCATTATGACTCATTAGCTACCAGATCACTTCAGTCTCTGAGTCTTAAAGGAGCCAGCCCCACTGACTAGCTTTCCTGGCCTGCACATGAGGACACAAAGTTCCTCTAACTACTGTAGGAGTGCTATACAAAGCTAGAATAGGATCTTGTTTCCCAACAGAAGACTAGATTTCTAGTTTTTCTTCCGGACCAAAGTATTATACAGATTTTATAACTACTTATTTTTTAAAACAAACACCAATTTATTATTATTATTATTATTATTATTATTATTATTATTTTGGTTTTTCGAGGTAGGGTCTCGCTCTAGCCCAGGCTGACCTGGAATTCACTCTGTAGTCTCAGGGTGGCCTTGAACTTGTGATCCTCCTACCTCTGCCTCCCGAGTGCTGGGATTAAAGGCGTGCACCACCACGCCCAGCTCAAACACCAATTTATTATTTTTTCCTTAGTACTTGGGATTGAACCAAGGCCTTGCGTGTGGTAGGCAAGTGTTCTATTAATGGACTACATCCCCAGTCTCTTTTAGGACAAGGTCTCATTGAATTGCCCAGGCTGGTCACAAACTTGTGGCCCTCCTGTCTTAATCTTCTAAGTAGCTGGGACTACAGGCATGTACCATAATTAGCAGTGCTGAGGCTCGAACCCAAGGCATTGTAAAAGATGAAATCTGATCCCTTTAAAGCAGGTTTTCTCAACATTGGTATTACTAACATTTTAAGCAGAATAATCTTTGTTGTGGGAGCTGTCCTATGCATTAGTATTCACCAACACACTCCCCTAAGCATGACAATGAAAAATGTCTTCAGTCACTGCCAAATGTCTCCTGAGGGGAAAACTGCCTCCAACTGAAAAATGCATTGCCTCACACCAAGCATGCTATATGCCTCTGTGCAGTCACCTGTCTCCTGCCACCTTACCCACTCATGAGCGTAGAGCACTACAAGGCCACAGATTACCTTGCTGTCACGGTACAGGTAAATTGAGTCCAGACAGCAAGGGACTCACTAGCACCAGTTTGTAGGTGAAAGAGCTGGGATAAGAAGTTAGGTCTTGGACTGTAGAGATGGCTCAGCAATTAAGGCTTTTGCCTGCAAAGCCTGATGACCCAGGTTTGATTCCCCAGTACCCATGTAAAGCCAGATGCAC
Source organism: Zapus hudsonius (assembly GCA_004024765.1). Lineage (NCBI taxonomy): Eukaryota > Metazoa > Chordata > Mammalia > Rodentia > Dipodidae > Zapus > Zapus hudsonius. The sequence continues at coordinate 8,836 of PVHP010037691.1, forward strand.
AAAGTGGTGCATGCATTCGGAGTTCATTCCCAGTGGCTAGAGGCCCTGGTGTGCCCATTCATTCTCTCTCTCCTCACAAATAAATAAACTATTTTTTTAAAAAAAGAAGTCTGGTCTTCTGTCTCTTACTTAGCTTAGTGCTACTTCTGTTGACCACATAGTCATTCATGCTCTGCTGCCAGCACAGTTACTCTATAACCCAATGTGTGGACAGGCTACTCATGTAGTCACAGATATACACAAGACCAAGCCATTATTTCACCATTCTACACAATGCAGCTAAGTGGGGAAGAGAAGGAACCAGGAATGAAACAGCTTTATTGGGAGTGTAGGCATGTCAGTAAAACCCAGATCTGTCACAGAAGAGTACTGGTACAGAGCAGACTGTAACACTGCAAAATCCTCTCAAAACTCCATAATAGGACAAGACCTTCATAATAGGAGATAAAAATGATGACATCAAAATAGAAGAGAGATTAATTGGAAAGAAGAAGGGATTCAATGAAGAGTGGATTTGAGAGGAGAATGAGGATAGAGGAGGGAATTATCATGGTTTATTGTTTGTACTTATGAAAGCTGTCAATAAAAAGTTTAAAAAAAAAGTCAGAGGTGTAAATAGAACCTCCATCTAAATATCCTACCAGAAATGCTGCCAATTTTAGACCAGGAGAAATTTCTGGATGCTTTTGGTGAAATGAGATTTTTCACCTAAAGGAACTTCAGCACTGCTGAATCTAAGCTCTCTTTAAGGTTGTGGTCAGGTATAGAAGCAGAGATAAAGGTAAGGGTCGCCTTGGAATACATGTGAGAGTAACCCTAAGTATCTGAAAAAGAGTTGACAAGGACAGCAGACAGAAATGGCTGGAGAAACACAATGTCTGGGAAGTATCTGTCAAGTGTGCATGGCCCTGTGTAGTCTGGATTGAGTGTGTTTCCAGCAGGTCCTGAGCAATACTGGCACTCCTTCCTGAGGTCTCTGTTCTGACTCCATCCAGCACCAGGTCCTGGAACATAATCAGCTGAGTGGAATGCAGCAGCCACCCTGGGACACTTGTGCCTCCCAGTCCAGGGGACATCCTTTCTGGAGCAGTCTCTGTTCTCCACACAAGAGAGACCTTACCCAGCATGGACCCCCACCTTCACATGAGCACCAGGTTGAGAGCGTCTCTCCCACGAGTCAAAGCCAGGAGATTGGCCCTTAGGTAATGTCCCTGGGACAGATCAGTCTGAAGGTACCTGTGATCAGGTACTGGTTTCGGTCCCAAAGCAGCAGCACTGCCTCTGGATGATGGCCAAGTGGTCTGAGGCGGTAGCTCTCCTAGGAAGCATCCCCACAACTTCCTCAGGCAAGAAAGGAAGAAATGAGGCAGATTTCAGGGGGTGAATGCCACTCAATTCTTCCATCGAATTTGCTGTGAAAAAAGCAAGCAATGAAAATAGGATCTGTTTTCATTAAATTCCTTCAGAGAAGTAGAGAGAATAAAAATAAGGATCAAGTTGTTGATAATTTGTGTTATTTTATTGAAATAAAGTCTCTCTATATAACTGAGCCTAGCCTGGAACTTACTGTATAGCCCAGGCTGGCTTCAAACTGTTGATCCTCCTGCCTCAGCCTCTTAAATCCTGGGATTATAGGCATCCATCACAAAACTCAGCCAATTTTTTTTTTTTCAAGGTAGGGTCTCACTCTAGTCCAGGCTGACCTGGAATTCACTATGTAGTCTCAGGGTGGCCTTGAACTCATGGCGATCCTCCTACCTCTGCCTCCTGAGTGCTGGGATTAAAGGCATGCGCCACCACGCCCGGCTGCGCCACCACGCCCGGTCAATTTTTTTTAATATATGGAGAGTTAATTTACTCATAGGCAGATTAAATGCTAAATTTGTGTTTTACATCCTGCTCACTGAAGGCAATACTCTGATTCTGTCCTCCTTACAATACAACCAAGATTCACTAGCATTACATGACCAAGCATAGGTATAAACACCTAATAAGAAACTAAATTCTCAAGCTAAAGAGACTGAGTTCATATCCCTAAAACCCATGTAAAAATGCTGAGAATCATGGCACATGTTTATAATCCCCATGCTGGGGGGGGGGGAAGACAGGAAATCCTTGGGGCTTAATGGCTAGCTAGATCAGCCCAATTGGTGAGCTCTAGGTTCAGTGAGAGACCCTACCTTAAAGAACAAAGTAGAGAATGCCAGGTGTGATGACTCATGCCTTTAATCCCTGCACTCAGGAGGCTGAGGCAGGAGGATCTCTGTGAGTTTCAAGGCCACCCTGAGACTACATAGTGAATTAATTCCAGGTCAGCCTGGGCTAGAGCGAGACCCTACCTCCAAAAACCAAAAAAAAAAAAAGCTCAATGAGTTCACATTATGAGTGATGAACCAGCTATACTTCCCAGATAGCTAAAGTCTATTTTATTTGCTTATTTCCAACAGGCAGGTCACATCTGTGTCCAGCCTGGATATTCTGAATCTGGTAAGGTTTGTTTTGTAGTTTCCATAGTTAGTTCCTGCTATCTGCTTGGTTCAACAATGGATCAGAGAATCACTGTTAAATCTTATCCTGAAGTCTTCAGATTACCCTATTGCTCCACATCCTAGGAGCAATTTCTGCTATTCAAAGCAGTGCTTTTGGTAGTTTGTTCCACAGGTAAGCCTTATATCCAAGTGGCTTGACTGATGTACTCACCCAGGCTTTGGAAGCCTACACTTGCAAGTCACTTTGTGAACTGTCTCCTAGACTTATGGGAAGATAAGTATCACTTCTTACCGAGCTGCTGAGAATGGCGTCAATTTTCTCCTCCTCTGTAGATCCTTTATCTACTTTGCTCCTGTATGCAAGCAACTGCTGTCGATCCTTCAGGTCTCGGCAGGTCTGCACACCAAAACAGACAATACGAAAAATCACTGAGTCTGCTCTATGAGGGGCTCTCTCTTTTGCCACTATTATTTTGACACCAGGCTCAATGAAAAGCTAAGTGGGATAAATAGGGTTCAAACACCCACAGAACCCCATGTTTGAAAGAAGTTCATGGAGCTTATATAGCTTGATTCACTTCTGATCTCTTCAAATGCAATAAACTGGCCAGATGTGGTGGCAGAGGCCTTTAATCCCAGCACTCAGGGGCAGAGGTAGGAGGATCACTGTGAGTTTGAGGCCAGCCTGGGACTAGAGTGAGTTCCAGGTCAGCCTGGGCTAGAGTGAGACCCTGCCTTGAAAACACAAGCAAACAAACAAAACAAAAACAACAAACTACAAAAGTTGAGAGAATCGAGCCAAGGAACTGTGAGAAAAAAAATGTAGGAGTGCTGGTTCTGGTCTCCAAATTAACTCTTCTAGACTGTTCTGTCCAATCAGTCACAACTAATGGAAGCATCTTGGGAACCAGGGCAAATGTTATCCCAACTCTCTACCCATGACCCAACTCACATCAATGACAACATCATGGCACTTGAATTTTGTGGCCAAGTTCAACTTTGTGTCCAAATCTTCTACCAGATTGACATACTCCTGCAGTATCTGTAGGAAAAAGTATTTCTGGTTAATGATTCTAGCCCCATTAAAAAACTCAAAGCTCTCCAGGTAGAAAAAAGAAGTCTTAAAGGAGGAGGAACTTAATATTCTACAGGTACAACTGCCATTACAAGCCAGCCACAGGACCAGTTTGGCAGCGGAACACGGGTGGCACTAGCCGCCCTGTTAGGAAAGCAGGAAGAGCAGATGCCCACACCACAAGACAGTGCTCTGGGGCTGGGCCAGTGCATGTCCACTGCCCCTCTGTGTCCTTGCCACAAGTGCTCCTTTTGGATCATTTCAACAGTAAGGAGTTCTCCACATGGCTAAGGGGCTCTGCAGAGACCATCTGGGATTGTTTGTAAAGAGAAGAAAGCATGTTTCTCTGGCTTTTTTTAATCTCAAAGCCAAGCACACCCATTGTATCCTCATTAAAGGAAAACAAGAACAGGTTAAGTCCTTATCACTGAACACAAAGGCCAAAAGTCAGGCCTCCTGAAATTCCCTGTACCCAGCTCTCTCTTGGAGTCATTACCTGGACAGGGGCACTGTTCTTGTGCAAAATTTCCACAACTCGATGGAAGCCAATGGGTGCTCTCTTCTTGGTGTAACCCAGCCAGTTCTGACAAAGGAAGACAGGGCAACAGTAGGTAAGCCAGACACTTTAACACACTTTGAGCTTTCTCTTTTTTGTGTTTCATGGTCAGGCCAGAAAAGCATGGTGGAGAGATAAAGGACAAGAGACAGAGAAATAGAGACAAATTTTTCAGAAAAGCCAAGGATTTTATTGTTTGTTTTCTGAGGGTGGGAGATATTGAGGCAGGGTCTCACTTTAACCCAGGCTAACCTGGAATTCACTTTGTAGCCAGGCTGGCCTCAAACTCATGATAATTCTCCTACCTCAGCCTCTCCTGAATTCTGGAATTATAGGAGTAATTGCCACTATCCCCAGGCCTCAGAAATGACAAATATTTTATGACAAGTATTTTAAAGGGAGCTGAGATATAGCCCAGTGAAAAAGCCCTTGCTTACATGTGCAAGGCCATGGTTCTATCCCCACACTACAACCAAAAGTCAACCAATAAAATGATGAATGTGAAATGCTCCTAAATGAAGTAAAATATATGTACCATGAGTTTATGGATACAGAAAAATTCCATTTTTCTATCATTTTATGTATATCTCCCTGTTCATTTGTATACTCATGAGCAAAGGTCTGAAAAGCTAATGATCAGATTTTCCACAGTGTTTGCCTGAGGAAGGGAGTGGGCAATGAAAGAAGTAAGCAATGAAAGAAGAATCTCCTTGATATTTTTCTTTTTTTCTTTTTTTTTGTTTTTCGAAGTAGGGTCTCGCTCTAGTCCAGGCTGACCTGGAATTCACTCTGTAGTCTCAGGGTGGCCTCAAACTCACGGCAATCCTCCTACCACTCCTACGAGTGCTGAGATTAAAGGTGTGCGCCACCCGCCCGGCAATATTTTTCTTTTTTATGCTGGGAATGGAACCCAGGCCTTGTGCAGGTCTGCTCTGCTGCCACTGAGCTGTACCTCCAGCCCTCCCATTATATATTTTTGTACAATGTTTCATTTTAATATAGACATGTTTTTGCTTTAGTAGTAAATATTACTAATTAATAAGAAGGAAAACTGGAAACTTCTCAAACCTAGAATAAAAGAAATGATATATAATTGTAAACCAAATAACCAAAGCAATATTGGGGAAGTGCAGCTCAGTGGTAGAGCACTTCTTAGGTTAAGTGTGATGCCCTGGATTCAAGCACTACAAAACAAAAATTAAAAATAGGACTACCATATACCCTAGAAATCCTTCTTCTGGGTATTCAGGAAGTAAAATCAACACCTCTGTTGATTTTTTAAAAATCTGCATTTTTCACATCAGTTACAGCATTATCTTTAATATCTAAAATATAACAGAAGTAAATGTCCACAAGTAAATAAACAGATCAAAAGACATAGTGTCAGCGTGTGCACACACACAGGCACAAGCACACATTGGAGCAGTATCCTGCCTGAAAAGCTGCAATTTGTGATAGCACAGGTGAACCTAAAAGACAAAATGCCAAGTCAAATATGCCAGACACACAAAGGAAGAAAACTGCTGCATGATCTCATTTATGTTTAAGATATATATAAAAAAAAAAAGTCACTGTGCTAGGAAATGGGTCAGTGGCTAAAGGCATTTGCTTACAAAACCTGCCTACCCAAGTACCTACATAAAGCCAGGTGCAAATGTGACACATGCATCTGGAGTCTGTTTGCAGTGGCAAGAGGCCCTCGTGCACACATACACAAGTATGTGCAAATAAATATTTTTTAAAAGTCAACTACAGAGAAACACTAAATGGTTTTCAGGAGCGAAAAAAAATGGGGAGAGTTAAGTTAAATGTTATAAAATTGCAATTATGTAGGATGAGTAAATCTTGAGTTCTTGAGTTTTAATAATAATATACATATACTGGAAATTTACCAAGAGTGTACTTCAGGAGCTATTACTACACACATATACACAAAAAGTGTAGCAATGTGAGGTAGATGTTATTTGACTATAGTAATTATTTCACTATACATATTAAAATACCATATTGTATAATTTAAAGTTTATATGATAATTATCTCTAATATATATAGTAGTAGACACCACAAAGTGTTTGGTCGGATTCTAATGGTACATAAATACAAAAACAAGCCGGGCGTGGTGGCGCACGCCTTTAATCCCAGCCCTCAGGAGGCAGAGGTAGGAGGATCACTGTGAGTTCGAGGCCACCCTGAGACTACATAGTGAATTCTAGGTCAGCCTGAGCTAGAGTGAGACCTACCTCGAAACCCCCCCAAAAAAAATACAAAAACAAATCAAAAGCATTTATAAATAGCTAATTAACTGATTGTATACATGTATGTACAGAATGGTACATGTATGTATGTTTGGAGGTCAGAGGTCAAGATTGATGTATTCCTCTATCACTCCCCAACTCTTTTGAGGCAGGGTCTCCCATTAAACAGGGCACTCACTAATTAAGCTAGACTAGCTAGTCAGCAGCATCAGACTTGCCTCCACCTCCCAATGCTGAGACCACAGGCATGAATCCCCACACCTGGCATTTTACATGTGTGAGTAGCATCTCCCCAGCCTCATAAAGAGCCAATGTAAATGTGAGCTAAATAAATGTGTGCATGTATGTGGCAGATATATATAACAATATAATTCTATTAATAATAAATTTCTCTAGATGTAGTGCTTATGAAGGAGATAAATACTTGAGAGGAGAGGGGTTGTTGAGGATTTAGCTCAGTAGTAGATCACTTGCCTAGTAAGTCAACGGCCTGGGTTCAGTCCCCAGCACTGGAAAAAAGGGGAGCAGTGCCAGGCATGGTGGTGCACGCTTTTAATCCCAGCACTTGGGAGGCAGAGGTAGAAGGATCACTGTGAGTTTGAGGCCAGCCTGGAACTATAGAATGAGTTTCTGGTTAGCCTGGGCTAGAGTGAAACCCTGCCTTAAAAATACAAAACAAAACAAAATCTATAGTTTTCTTTCAAATATTTTTTTTAAATGCTATGTACTTAGGAAAAAGCAAAAGGACAAAAAAGTTAATAAATTAGTGAAATGGGTAGAGACAGTGGTCACTATACTCTTTCAAATTTTCTTGAGATTAAAAATTTTGGAAAGCAAAATGCTGGGGAATAAATGCTACCCAGGAACTAGAACTTATGAAGTGATACGACATCCATTCTTCTGCCCAAGCCTCAACAGCACATGTCATGGCATTCTAGGACATCTACCTTTGTGGTGAAGAGGGCATCGATGTCTTGCCAGGCACGAAGCTTGGCACGAGCAGCCAAAGCTGTCAGCACATACTGCTTGTCTGGGATCTAAAAGGTGGAAACCAGGGAAATAGACATGTATCCATAAAAATGCTATAAAAATGTTAGAAAAAAGTATATATTCCCTAGTATTGGCTCTTCTCCTTAAAATCGATAAATTTCTCAGGTCATCAGGAACCTTCCAAGTCCCACACAGTTACATACCATCCCATTAACATTTTCTCTCACTTCCCACAGACTCCTTCCTTCTTCCTTTAGCCTTGTGTATCCAAGAATGCACTGTTCAGGATCAATAAACACCATCCACTCCATGTGGTACTTTTGACACTACTCAAAACCCTGACCATGTAGAATTACCTTGAAAGTCTTCTTTAGGTTGACAGGACTGCTGAATGTCCCCTAGGAGGAAAGTGGAGAAGGAACTTTAGTGAGATCACCCACTGTCCCATGTTCTTCTCTACTGCACAGACTCTGTAGCTTACTCTATCCATTTCAACCTAGACATCAACGTAATAAGAAAATTTCCATCAAGTCTAAGAGGACATCACCACAACCTGCTTTACCAGGATGAGGACTAGTAAGTATAGTTCTTTTCCATCCTTATGCTCATCCAAACAAGGGAGAACACCTGTGATAATGCAATTCCAGCTTCAAAGAAGAGAAGAATTCACAGCTACCTGACACGCTGCTAGCGCTATGGAAACTGATGCCAGGGACAGCACCCTCTGTTCCTGTGCCTGTCCACCTGAGGTCACCCAAACCCACATAAACCTTCCCTCCTAGCTCACCCTTGCAGAGGGTCTAGCGATTTCTGACAACTCTCCACCCCCACAGTAACAGAGTATGTCAACACTGGACTGGATAAAGCCCTTCTCTCACACTGTGCCTGTACCTCAGACTCCGTGTAGTGGTAGAAGCAGGAGTAGAAGAGCGTAGTCACCAGTGGCATGTTGAGGATGGAAGCTTTGCGGGGGTGCTTCCGGAAGATTTCCGTCTGCCCCGCCGACTCTAGATGGCGGTCATTTGCCTGTGGTGGAGGGACCCA
>PVHP010037692.1:0-17239 GCA_004024765.1 Zapus hudsonius
GGGGGGAATTGGGGAATTCGGGATAACAACGCATTGTTCGCCCACTAAATAATGTAACTCATTATGGACAATAATTATATATTTAAAAAAAAGAAATGAAACTGCTCTGAATGGTTTATATGGACAATTTCAAGGCAATGCTAACCCAGGAATCATGTTCCCTCTATATGACATCCTGAAAAAAGAAGAGAAATATTAGATTTGTTGCCTGTAACACCTTCCAGAATGTTCATGTGTGCATTGTGCAAGTGTATGAAAAGGGGATGTATATTGAGGACCTGAATTCAATATATTCAACAGACAGATTCCCCTATTGTATGTAATCCACCATTGTGTATTCTTGACACATTTGACTGAATGTGGGTAGTTTGGATTGGGTTGTTTGCTTCTTTGTTTATTTGAGACAGTCTTGCTATGTAGCTCTGGCTCAGCTCAAATGTGTGGCAATCCTCTTCTATTAGCCTACCAAGAACTTTGATTACAGGAATAGGTTTATCTCTGGGGGAAACATTTAACAAAATTTAAAGTCAATCTATATGATGGGATAAGATATTTGCAAACCAAATAGCTCATATCAAATAGTTAATATCAAAATACATAATTCAATATCAAAGAGCTAATATCAAAATATATAATTAAATTGCAGAAAAGTAACTCAATTAGAAAGTGGTCAGTTCTAACTTAGTAAGGAAAAAATAAACAACACAGAAATCAGCACATCATATTTTCATATTAAGTGGTCATAATTATAATCATTTCCTAGGAACTATTTTAAAGTGAAATCTGATCATGATTATTAAAAGCATTTGCAAACTCTCCCAGGAAATAGCATGACCACATGCTTGTTGCATAATAAGCAAATGGTTAAACTCCAGAGGAACTGAATATCCTTTCACACCTGCAGTTGTTGATATCGCCAACGACTTTATAAAAATGAGAGAGAGGCCCCTTCCATTATCTGCTTTAACCTCATGTGAATTTTATCCTGAATTTTCTACATGATATCTATAGGAGTAACAGACTTATTTTGGGAGCAACTTCCATAAGAACAAAGAGAAATAATCATTTAAACAGAAAATCTCCCTAGCAAAAACTGGTACTGAAACAATTGTAGCATCCAAAGATAGATAATGTCAACACACTCATTTTCATTAAGAGTGAGAAGAATGAAATGTCCTAAAAGGAATCATTATTACTCTTCATCAGCCATGGTTAATTCCACATGGATGGATGGCTTAAGATGTCTGAACCTCTCTCCCTCCTGCCTGAATCAAAGGCGCACTGAGCTCTTCTATTCCGGGAATAGAAGCTCCAAGTCAGGTCATGATAACTAATGACTTTGGGCAAGATAGTGATGTCCTAATGATACCATAATTAAGAATAAAGATGTCGAATTCAGATCCTCCTTGGATCCTGACTGTACTACTTACTTGCTATCTGCCCTTGGAAAATTATTTCACCTCTATAGTCATTGGTTTCTCTCTGTGAAAATAAAAATTTATTTTATTTTTCTTTGTGTGTGTGTGTGTGTGTGTGTGTGTGTGTGTGTGTGTGTGATATGTGGGATGTGATGTGTTTCAAGGGGAAGTTTAATCATGTCAGGAAAACAGCAGAGAAGGACCTGAGCTTCGGTCCTGGCCACAGTGACAGGCAGAAAGCAGCAAGAGTGAGTCAAGCTTTTATTAGCAAGGGGAACTGTCCTATAACATGCCTAAACCTGTCCCCAGCATCAAACCTCCTCCAGCAAGACTCCACCTCCACCTCTCAAATTGCCACCAGCTGGTGACCAAGTATTCAGCATACATAATGCTATGGGAAGCATCTGATTCAAACCACCATACCACACAATGGTGACGACTTGAGTTTGGATCTTCAACATTCATGTAAAAACTGGATGTGCTGAAAGACAATTATAATCCCAGCCACGCGTATAGCAAAGAGGGAGGAAAATCCACCAGAAACTCAGAGGCCCAAAAGCCTGGCCAACACAAAGTACAACATGAGACCCTGCCTCAAAAGAGGTGAAAAGTAAGGGACCAACACCCAAAAGTTGTCTTATGACTTCCACATGTATACAATGGCACACATGTTCCTGCTTCACACAAAGAACATGGGTGAAAACACACACACACCCAAAAATCATAGTTGATAAAAGTAGAAGTTCAAAGTATATTTTGAAAGCAGTAAATTTCTATGTATTAGTTAGATATTAATGGAAAACACTACACTGAGATTCAGTCAGTAGAAAATCATCAATATGACATCATATCTTCCCTGGTGACTCTCTGTATCTGTGTCCACATTGACTTAGCTATTCTATCATTTACTTAGCAAAGGCAATTTTAAGCAAGAATGTGAAGCAACTTTCTAAAACTAGAAATGTGCTAGACGTTGGTCTGACTGGCTTACTCAGCCAGGGACAGTGAGTCAAAGCCAGGGCTCCGACAAATAACTGCTGTCTGGTGAGGGCTCAGTGTCTGACATTCCTGGCCAAAATGGACCTCTTCTTCTAAATTGAGTTCCCCATGGAGTTGAAATAGCTGATGTCTAGCTTTGATTTATCACCTGCCAAGAATTTGGAGCCTTTGTTTCCCTTGACTTCTGATTTGGACTGATCAAAAATCAGAGCATCCTTGCTTGCCGAGCACTGGACCATTTTTCTTTTGACCTCTCACAACTGTGTGCTTCCCCTTAATTCCCTGTCTCTCCTAACTCCACTCACAACTAATGAATACAAGTCCAAACTGTCTTGGAACCATATACTTAATACTTTGGAATATAGCACAACCTTGATTCTTTCCTAGGTCTGACTTAGGAGGAGGAAGGAAAGGAAAGGAAGAGAGAAATAAAGCCTTTAATCATGCAATTAAATAAAAAAGTACAGCTTTTATACCTAAAAAAAAGATGACAGGGAGCAGCTGTCACCAACCAAAGTTTTCAGCAAACAGTTTACTAATTTATATGCTCTGGCAATATTTAAAAGTATATATAACGAGCAGCAGCAGATAAAAGGGGCATGTCCCTGTCAGCTTGATCATAAGACCTAGAGTAACTCCTGCTTCGTTGCACTGACCTTTGTTGTAATTGTTTTTACATTGTAGAGACAAAGCACCTGACCAAAGCCGCAGATGGGAGAAAAGGTTTTTTTTTCCCCCTTTCTTATAGTTTTGAGGGTAAGCTCCATGATGGCAGGAAAAAGCATGATTTAATATAGGCTGGACATCAGTTCTGCCACTGAAGATGGAAAATAGCAGCCGAATTATGAGTCAAACTATATCAAGGGTGATCTGACTATTACACCACTAATCCTGCCTCCTCCAGCAAGGATGCACCTCCCAAATTGCCACTAGCTGAGAACCAAGTATACAAAACATATGAGTTTGTGGGTCCACATTCTACCCCGGGCCCCCATAAATTGATAACAATCCATGGTGTAAAATGTATTGCAAGCAGTCCAACTTTAAAAGCTCCATAGATTTTTCTCAATTCCAACCCTGTTTATAGGTCCCATAGGCCCATAGGAGGTTTGATTGTGAGTTCAAAATGGCCAAAAGCCACACAGGTTTCTAGTAGCAACAACTCTATTCCTTTGGTACCAATTTTCTATTGTAGTTTCCTTCTCACTTCACCAGAAACATCTGGAAGGAGCAAAGTGACTTATTGTCACTTAGTCTCAAGAGGAAGCTTCATGATGGCAGGGGAGAGGATGGCATGAGTAGAGGCTGGGCATAACTTCTGTCACAACCAGGTAGGAAACAACAGCAGAGTATCCAAGTTCTGGCAAGGAAGAACTAGCTAAAATACCCCAAAGCCCACCCTCAAAAACATATCTCCTCCAGTAAAGTTCCACCACCCAAATTGCCACAAGCTACAGGCCAAGTATACAAAACACATGTGTTATTTGGGGGGGGGTGGAAATCTGATTTAAATTACTATGTCCTTTAATGTTCTGGATTATAATTTAAAGAATAATACATATCTCATAGTATCTTTGATTCAGACATCGAAACTTGGTTTATCTAGACTCTTTACTCTGGGCCTCAAAATCTACCATAACAGTGTCTCCCTGAATTCTCAGGTCAAGAGTTGACTGGGGATAATATATTCTAATTGTTACACAAGTCCCCTTCTTGCATTTCTGGAAGTGGGGGCCTTTGCTTTCTGCTGCTGTTGGCGATAAACAAGCTACTGGTTCCAGAGTCTGTTCAGACTTCCAAGCCATGTAGGCTTCCCAATGTAGCCATGAATTGCTTGGTTCCTCAAGACATAGGAGGACCAAGAACCTGTAAGGCTTTCATCTGAAAGCCTTATGAAGACAGACACATTGAGAGAAATCAAGATACATCTCTTTGCTTAATGAAAAGTCAAATGATCTGAAACCTTAACAGCATCCAAATATATTCTTTTCCCTTATAGTCTATGCACTAGAAATGAGTTACAAATCCTCGCTCATATCTAAGAGAGAAGATTTCACATTGCATGAATAACAAGTGATGGGGTTCATGGAGGCCACTCTAAAATGCATCTGGCATAAACACTGTGTGTGACTTTTTTAAAGCAAGCAATAACCACACAAACATGCATTTAAGCATTCAACCTATGGACTTGTGCCTGTCTCTCACATCAGTATGTTAATGACAGAGAACTCACCTGGTGATGTAGTATGACAGTGAAGCGTGAATTCCAGACTCTTTGTCTGACCTCCTGGCCTTCCATCACATTGAACCCACTGGTCTTCCATCTATAGGTCTAGTAGTGCTCTATTTCTACAATAAAATCAGATTTAGAATAGAAAGACCCTATGTGTTTTCAGGCTATCACTTTATTCTCCTCCTCAAACCCAGTGAACCCTAACTAAAAGTCCGCCATATATACCATGCAAAAGCTAAGAGTACACAACAAAAGATTAAAAGTGAATAATAGCCTTTGTCACAAGGTAGTCACCTTTACAAGAGTGATTTTGCAGCCTCACACAGCTGAAAGTTCTCAGGGTTTTTTTTCCACTTACTAGCTGGAGGTTCAAAGGTTTCACCTAAAATCTTAGTCAAACAACTTTTTATTTTTTGTATATTATTGACAATTTCATACACATAAATAATATGTTTTCTTCACCTTCATCCCTACCACACTCTCTGATCCCCTTCCCACATCTGCTGAATCCCTCCCTGTTCCCTACTAGGTCTCCTCCTACTTTCTTCGCTTCTTTTTCATAACCCACTGGATTTAGTTAGGGTTGCTTGCATTAGCATGTGGGGTGGGGGATGATACTTACTGGAGCATAGTTTACACAACTGGCTACACTACTGACGCAAATGACTCCCCTTCTTTTATTATTTGAGGTTTGGCATTTCATGTTGATTAGCTGGTTGGTCAAGAACTAAACTGAAACAATGGCCATTGTATTAGTCAGGATTCTCTAGGGAAGCAGAACCAAAAAGGAATTGACATTAAAAGAGGCATTTATCTGATTAGCTTGCGACAGTCCAACAACAGCTATCTGCAGACTTGAAAAGCAAGAAAACCCTCTAGCTGCTCAGACCACATGGCTGGATGCCTCAGCAATCCCAATACTTCTCTGAAAGCCTAGAAGATTCCTGGAGACTCTCTGGTCTTCAGTCCATGTTGGAAGGCTGGTGAAACTTGGTTCCAATGCCAACCAAGGAAAGCTGAACAGGGCAGAGGTGTGTATGAATGAACAGCAGAGGCAGCCTGGAAAAAAGCACTTGCTAGCAGGCAGCACAAGCAACCAGGTGAAAAGGGGCTGTGTTCCCTCAGAACTTACTTACAGATAGCCTATAACCAGAGGAGCAGTCTGCTCTGAAGGAAGGACTCGCTCTAGAGGAAGCACTTCCCTCTTTAGACAATCATTCCTGGAAACAACCTCATGGACCCCAAAAGGAATATCTATGGATTCATAATCTGATCAAGCTGACAACAGAACTTAACCCTTCCAGTCATCGTGGGACCCAATACTAGAGAATATATCTCAGCAGATGGAAGTTTCTTAGAAGGTAAACTGGGATTGCATCATTTTTCTCTCCACTGATCTTTCTCAGATGGTTTTATATCAATACACTTGTTACAAAATCACAAAAAATAGAAGTAAACATTATAGCTACCAATCTATGCATATTTTACTTTAGTTCCTATTATATATTCACAAATATTATTTTATCCAAGCATCATTACTATTTATAATGAAGTTAAATGGCTATTTTATTCACTCATTTATTTATTTCTTAATGACAAAACCAATAACCCAGGCGTATAGCTGGTCACACAACTACCTTGTGGCCAGGCTCTGTGATCATTTCACAACTTGACCCTCAACTGGTCCACAACATTTCCACCACAATATAATAATACCCTCAACTAGCTGCATAATATTCAGAATCTAGTGTCATTAAAATTCAGAGCTCCTTATTCAAAATGTGTGAAAAATTTCAAGATAGTAATTTCTGTCTTAAAAAGAGTATGAAACCAAGCATGGGGCCCTCTAAGTAGCTGCTCAGGTCACAGGATCATGAGACTAAAATGGTGACATTGCTACAAGTTAAACTGAAATCAATAATTCAGGAAGCTGCTAATTGAACAAGGCAGAGGGCTTAGATATGTGAAAACTTATCACTCTTCAGGAAGCTCTTCAAAAAGTACCATTGGCACACACACTCCTAGAAGTATGATCACAATCACCTCCACTAAATAGGTAATTCAGATGAGGATGCCAATTAGCTTTTGGTGAAATAAACAAGTTTTTCCCCAAGTTACTTCCTGAACATGTCAATATATATTTTTCTAAAATGTAATATTCTGAATGATAGGTTTCAGACTTGACAAGCTGAAGGTGTTGTTCATTCAAGATGAGGGAAACCATCAAATCAGCTTGTAGCTCTCGGCAAACCTTCTCTATTTGTCCTGTGCTCCCAGTGTAGCCTTTTCAGAATAAGCAGATTCATAAAGGTGACTACATGGATTTTTTAAAAATATTTTATTTATTCATTTTCAAGCAGAGAGATACAGAGAGAGAGAGAGAGAGAGAGAGAGAGAGAGAGAGAGAGAGAGAGAACCAGGGGCACCATCATGTGGGTCTGGCTTATGTGGGTCATGGGGAATTGAACCCAGGGCCTTAGGCACTGGAGGCAAGTGCCTTAACCGCTGAGCCATCTCTCCAGCCCTACATGGATGTTTTTACAACAATATAAGAGGTGGGATAAATACCTGTGCAGCAAATGTGTGCTGTGGTTTGAATGCCTAGAGAGAAATGATAGCAGCTTGGCATTGCCCATCACCTCTACAGAATCCTTGCACATTGTGAAACTAAATAGCTCCATTTCTTGTGAGACAATAGACAAGGACCACACTACTTTTCCTTCTTGTAACCCATATCTTAGAAAGAGACAGAGACAGAGACAGAGAGACACACAGAGAAAGAATATCTTATGTAGCTATGGCTATCTCAAACACTCTATGGGGCCCAAACTGGTTGTGACCTTCTGCCTTCATCTCCCAAGTACTGGGATTTCAGTCATGCATGACCATGCACTTAACATATTCATTTTATTATAAAACTGAAAATTGGCCTGCTTGTCAAGAATGTTCAATATATATTTTGATCCAATAAATGTGCAATAGGGAATAAGGAAAGTGATGATTCCTAAATGATTATAACATCTCCTATTTTTTTTTATTAAAAGTAAACATAATCTGTAAAGAAAAAGCAATTGAACCAAACAGGATTGAAGAGGAAATGTCTGTTTTATTCTTCAAAACCAGTGCTGATGGATGAAACTCTCTTTTTGAACAGTCTACCCATTACCCACACCAAGTTCTCCAGAACTCAACTTGTTACAACAGCATCCCATTGCCACTAATAATTTTGTTTTAGCTTCACTGATATAATAAAATGATATAAACTGAGTGTCTTAACGAGCATTCATTTACCATAGTTGTAGGAGAAAGAAGTCCAAGATCAAGGCAGGAGTAGATACTAGACTGTTTAGTGAAAGCCCACTTCCTTGTACACATACAAAAGTCACCTTGCTTGTCCTCACATAATGAAGGGGGAGGAAATTCCCTTAGGACTTGCATAAGGACACTAATTCCATTCACGAGGGCCCCACCCTCAGGACTTTAATTGACTACCTCCACACAACCCCAATCTGCTAACCCCATGACTTTACAAAATAAGATCTCAATATGAATTTAGAAGAGGCTCAGGCCTTTGGTCCAAGGGAGTCTTTTTAGATTAGCAACACTCCATAATTCCGGGAGTTTAAGATTCTGATAATTTAAGAAGGCAATTCTCAATTTGTGCTTTTGGAAAATTTCATCATAATTAAAGTTACTTATTCTTTATTAAGATATCAAATTGGGGATGTATACTCCAAAGTGTTTCGCAGAATAGGTATATGCCCCACATGGGGATGTGTCATGGTTTGATCCAGGTGTCCCCCACAAACAAATGAATGTGTTCTGATTAATTAATCCTCAACTGATGGCAGTTTGGGTTTTACAACCTCACTGGAACTGTGTTGTTAGAGGCTGGCTTATGGGGGTTATAAGCCAGCTTCCCCTTGCTAGTATTTGGCACACCTTCCTGCCATTGTTTGCAGTGCTGTGGTGGAGGTGATGTCCACCCCTCTGCTCATGCCATCGTTTTCCCTGCCAGGATGGAGTCTCTCCTCAATTCTATAAGCCAAATAAACCCATTCCTCCACAAAGCAGCTTTTGTTTGGGTTCTTTTTTCTACAGCAATGAGAGAAAGATTGACTACAACAGATTTGGTACCAGGAGTGGTGTCTATTGCTGCTAGAATCCTGATCTTGTGGCTTTGGGCCTTTTGGAACTGATCTGCAGGAGGAATATGGAAGGATTTGAAATCTCAGCCTAAGAGACACCTTGCAGTGCTGTAAGTACAGCTTCATGGACCATTCTGGTCAGAGTTGAAAGGCCTGAATACAGTAAGAACTATGGACTGTGAGGTTTGGCTTACGAGTGAGAAGAAACTTTGTTAAGACTGTGCCAGAAGCAGTTTATGTGAGAGGCTTGCTGCATTTGGCCTGCCTGTGTCCTGAGAACTTGTGCAGGGTTGCTTTACGTAAAGATGGACTGGTGTGAGCATATGGTGACGGCACAGAAAGAAAATAGAATCTTTGGGCTGAAATTGTTGCCCATTCAGCTGCAATTGTTTGAGAGATGACAACCAGTGAGATTGGGCCAGTTGATCTGTATTGGGACAGCAGGAAGAATACAGATTCTTGAAGCAGGGCGCCTGAATGTTAAAGTTTTCCTGCTCTTCAAAGTCAGCTTTGTTCCTCCCTGGATTAACAAGTTGGTAGCCCACCTGGTACTTTGGAATAAAACAAATGTAGGAAGAGAAGGTCACTGGATTTGCAACTTAGTTTTGTTTATGAAAAATGGCCATCGGCAGTGTAAGGCAAGTGTGCTGGATTGCCTGCATGGAGGGCAGTGGAGCCATGAGGATGAACTTTGGGTTGCAGTGGAGACCCAGTGAAATTCCAGGACTATGGATGGCTGCTGTGGTGAACTACCAGCATCAAGTGAAGTTTTCCCAGACTGAATAGCCGAGCTGGAGGGGTGGAACCGACTCTCCAAGAGACTTGTTAGTGGCTAGAATTATTGAAATTGGAGTTAGAGATTGATGTTGCCCTGCTTGTGTTAAATCTTGTCTTGGTTCTATCTGTTTTTGCCATGCTTCATGTTATTTTTTGCAGTGGGAATGATCTGTGCCATTATGGGTTTGCTTTTTGGTATTATGGCTCAGTTGAAAGAAAACCTGTGGGGACTTATGGAGCTGAGTTGAACACATTGTATTTTACATCATGTATGATTATTAGTTTGTGGGGACCAGGGGCGGGCTATCATGGTGTGATCCAAGTGTCTCCCACAAACAAGTGTGTTCTGAATGATCATCCCCCAGCTGATGGCAGTTTGGGTATTGGAACCTTGCTGAAGCTGTGTTGTTTGGGGCGGGCTTATGGGTGTTATAAGCCAGCTTCCCTTGCCAGTGTTTGGTACTCCTTCCTGCCACTGTTTACAGTGCTGTGGTGGAGGTGTTGTCCACCTCTCTGCTCATGCCATGGTTTCCCCTGCCATGATAGATTCTTCCCCCTCAAGTCCGTAAGCCAAATAAAACCCTTTCCTCCACAAGCATCTTTGTTCAGGTTCTTTTTGCTACAGCAATGAGAGAAAGGTTAACTACAACAGGATGTTAACTTATATAGTTGAAAGGCTGACAAATTTTGCCACTGTTTAATTATGGCTGTATTTATCCTTCATAACTAAGAGACAGACTCTAGGACACAATTTAAGACCATAAAAATAACTTGCCCATAATCAAAATTTCCCTCTAGATTTTGCATCTGTTGGTGATTCTTGTCTGGTAGCATATTTATTATATTGGTTGGAGAATGATTATTCCCAAATTCAAGCTTTACCTCTGCATTGATTGGACAATTCTCAACCTCCCACTGTGAGGACGAGTCTTTTTCATCTTACAGTCAATTTATTAGCAGTGTGGGGTTCTGATCTCCTGCTTTAAATGGCTCATAATTCATAGTTAAATGTAATTATTTTGATGTTCAGATATCTCAGGTTTGACCAATCAAAGCCCCTTTATAATTTTCTTGTTTTTGTGCTTTCCAAAATTAGATTTTTGGTTTATTTTTTTTATTTTCTCCCTTTTTTCCCCTCTTTTAAAGTTCTGTTGATTTCAGTTCTTATCTTTATTAATTCCCTTCATATATATACATATACATATATATCAGGTTAAATTTTTTATTAATTTCTTAGCTTTGGAAAAATCAATTTTAATAATTGCTTCTGCCCATTCCTTCTTTAATAGCATAAAAATTTAACTTGATTCTCCATCTGACTATGAATCTCATGGGTAAGTCCACTGGACCTCACTTTTATCACATCTATAGAGCAGAACTATTATTTGTCTAGTGACATAATAAATGATTAACTTGTCAATTCAAAAATTAAAATAAAATGTAAAAGCTGTCTAGCCATATCACAAACTTTGTTATATTTTGTTTTCATTTCCATTCAGTTAAAGATATCTTGGCTGGTGATTTACTCTTAGGCCCATTAATTATTTAAGGGGTGTCATTTCAAGACTACTCCAGATTTCTTCCAATCATTGATTTCTAATTTACTTCTTCTATGGTCACAGAACACACTCTGCATGACTTCAATCTTCATATTACCAAAAACTATTGATGACCTGGCATGGGGTCCATGCTAAGGGCTTTGTGTGCATTTGAAAAGACTGTTTGCCTGTTTTATTGAGTGCTATTCTCTATAACTCACAATCAGTCCAATTTGATTGTCACCACTGATATTATTATTAGCATTTCTCTGTAAAGATCATTAAAGTGAATACTAATATTTTGAAATATCCAATAATGATGATGGGCTTATTCCTTTTGCTTTGTGTACTTTGAAACTCCTTTTGTAAATAAACATTTAATGTTGTGAGCAATTGTTGATGAATTAACTAGCTCTGTTTTCATTATGAAATTTCTCCTTTATCTCTGGAAGAATTCCTCTTCCTAAAGGCATTATTTTAAATATTATCCAGTTACTCTGGCTTCCACATGATTACTCATCATCATCATCATCATCATATTATTATTATTATATTACTTCTTTACTTTTCTTTAGCCTATCTGCATCTGTTTGCTTGTTTGTTTGAAGGCCATCTCTCCAGCACTGAATGATTTTCAGAAGTTTTTTTTTATTTACTAAATTATAAACATTGATTTATTTTGTACATTATAATTATATACTTGTCTTTAACTTGCCTTCTGATTTCTCTCCTCTATTTTTAGTTAAACATGGGATCTTAGTTTTTAATTCAGTAAAGCCAAAACTGTGAATGTTTTCTTTTATTGTTTGGTTTTTATACCATTCAAATGAACTTTTCCAAGTTCTGATATAATAATCTTTCATAATTTCTTCAAAACTTGTTTTTTTGTTTTGGGGGGTTTTTTTGTTTGTTTTTCACAGTTGCCCTTTTTGTCTATCTAGAATACTTTAACTTTGTACCCACCTTTTGTCCTTTTATGAATCCTGCAGCCATCACAGCACAACTATTCACCCCCTTACTTAACTTATAACCTTTTTATAGCTCCATTTAGTTACTTATTCTTTTTATTAAGCTTTCCCTGTTTTAGCCCTCAGTGATTTTACCTCCTCAGCCTCCCAAGATATTTATCACTGAACTTTATATCAATTTATTCTTATGCATGATAGTGAATTAAATATCTGCAGCATCTAGACAGCTAATCTTCATGAGTACAAAGGACCAAAATCAAAACTACAGCACGTGTAGGAAATGGGATAGCATACCTTTCCTGAGGAGCATGACCAATATTTCCATTATGGTGTGTTGGCTCTGAGTGGTTGAATCTCTCTCTCTCTCTCTCTCTCTCTCTCTCTCTCTCTCTCTCTCTCTCTCTCATCAGGAGATCCTAGGAACCCAAAATGTTTTGGGAAATATTCTTATGTTTAAACATTTCCAACTGAAAATAATTGAAAGCATATTGGGAGAATAATATGTTCTGAGTTGATTCAGTTATCCAACTTCCAATTTCTAACGTCTAGTTTAATTATGTCTGACATGTTAATTACCCTAATTATTTACCACCTGATTTAAATCACATATCCATTGAGTATAAGAACACTCAGCAGCCACCTCAAAGACTGTCATGGGGCAAGGCCATGATAGAAGTTCAATGGATATCTACTAGAATATTGACTGGTGGGAGAGATCTTTGTCCTCTGAGCTGCAGTCCTACTCAGTCATGGGCTGAAGAGAAGCCTGGAACAGATTTCACTGGAAGGTCACTGTGACCAAGATGACTGCTCCCATGTGGGTTTTTGTCATTCCTATAAGACTCGCAACCATCAAAGCCACATCCTACAAACGATTAATTCATTTCTTTCTATAATTCTGATGCCAAGAAACATTCCAATCCAAGATCGTTTAAGTAATCATGGTCTAAGTTGTATAAAAAGTAGATAGTCATCATAAAAGCAAATAGAATAGAGAGGGACCTCAACCTCTTTTTTTAGGACAAAAAAAGCCAGCTCTTGGAGTAGGATATCATAGTCATTGTTTTTATTTTTATTTTTGTATGATAGTCTTGAGTTCTTGCTCTCACAAACACCAACCCACACTATCAAGTTCATATGTAAGCCAAAGAATGATACAAAGGTCCATTTATAGATGAAGGTAGACCTGGACCAGAACCAAGAAATAGAGGCTCCCTGACCTACCAGGGATTACATCTAAGAAGTCCATTGTAAGATGAAAGGCATAAATTAAAATGTATCTGATATGCCTAGCCTACTGAACATCATACTATATCAACACAGCACAGTAGAGCATTGATGGTTACGACTTGTGATCTGATCTTGTGGTTATCTGGAAGCTTCTCAGCATCACAAAAAAGTGTCTAACATACAGCATATTACCAGCATGAGAAAAGATAAAAATTTACAATTGAAAGTGTAGCTTCAATGGAATAGATGTTGATTTTGTACCATTGTAGTGCAGGATATATCTGAAGTTGAGCTGTCATAAGTCAGAGATCATCAATACTCAAATTCAAAGCTTTTATTTCTAAGGTGCTCTTGGCAAAGTGATTGACCTTCCTGCCCTTTCATCTCCTCCTGGTAGAAAATGAACTGTCAATTGCATCTGCCTCACAGTGGGAAAAGCAGAAGTGTTAGGGATGAGGAAAGGCACAGACTCCTAAGAACAGAATAGAAATATACTGGCTGAATAACCCCGAAAGCTACTTATTAATATCTCTGTCAATAAATAGTACTTAGCCTGCTACGTCATTCTGAAAACCAACTAACACACCTGAAAGTCCAACTACGTGTGGTAGGGTTGAAATTATACCTGTGAAAGACACTGGAAGACTTAAAGTGTCATTGTTGCATCTCCTTCTTTCACACATAAAGTGATTGCTCGGGTATTGTAGGGTCATGGGAAAGAAGATCTCAATAGGACCTACTTCTATTGAAAGCTAGGATGTAACTTCCCCTGAGACTGAGTGATTTTCATCCTGAACAAAATAATCAACTCTATGGAAGGGAAAAGATTCCAAAGACTACCTTAAGACATTGGACACAAAAGTCCTAAACATTTCCAAGACTGCTGTCCTGGGTATATTTCCTTTATTGTAGGTGTTGGCCTGTACCTCTATGTGCCAATGTGTATTTCCATCAATATAGGTCTCTTTCTGTCAATTATGGAGCTCTTACTGTATCTTGGACTGCATGTAAACATGGGAGTACCCGTGTGTGTGTGTGTGTGTGTGTGTGTCTATTCTGTATAATTGTGTGCCCTTCTTCAACTGTATGTGTATATGTGCTATGTACATTGTCTCTGTATTGATATTGTGAAAGTTGTGACTGTAAGCCTGTAACTATATCTACATTCAATAGCCTATATGCTAGGATTGTGTCCATGTGCTTTGGCATATAGGAATAAAGGTTGTAATCATGGGTTACTGCTAGTTCCAATATGATCTCTTGATGTCTTGTGACTGCCTCCAGTGTTGTCCTCAGCAGTAGTATCTTTGCCTTTAAGCCCTGTCAGGTAACCAACTGCTTTGGCAATGGCCTGAATTTTAGACAAGGGGGGGAGAGGACTCATGGATATCCCTGGTCAACAGCTCACTGTGGGGGTATGATGGATAAATTCTGTTGCCAACTTTTTAAATAATCTTGGGTGGATCTCTGAGGATGTTTACAGGAAAAGAGCCTCTCAGTATGGGGCAGAATAAAAAAAAAACTCAGAGAAGCTAGAAGGAAACATCCCATCTTGGATCTTGGAAGGGCAGTGAAGGAAGGAAATTCCAGAGACCTAGGAAGCCAACAAGTCTGGGATAGGGTTGCAAGACCTTGAACTAAGGCTATATAAAAGATGAAGAAATTTCTCTCCCTTCCACCTCTGCCTATTTCCTGTTTGCTGTTCTGTGTGCATGCTGTTAGTGATGGCTTCTGTCTCTCTCTGCTTGGACCTGTGAAAAGGGGGCTAGCCTCTTTCACCATTATGGAACTTCCCCTGAAGTTCAAAGGATTTAATCATTTCCTCTCATAAACTGTGCCTGGTTTGGAGTTTCATCCCAGCAGCATGTGTCTAACTGCAACAGGGAGTAATCCAATTCTGGCCCAGTGGTTTATCAGCCAGAGGCCACGGTTTTAGGGTTAAACTTTCTCCACTTTCTATTGGCATTACTGTTTGGGTCATCACCCCCACCCATTGAGGATTATATCTTATAAAATGCTATCAGGAGGAAGGTTATATGGTACTGATTCTTGTCAATAGTTTTGTGTGATTCCACCCCACCCTTCACCCTACTCCCCAAAGGCCCTTCCACCCCTATTTTCTTTCTTCCTTTCTTTCATTCTCTCTTCTCTTCCTCTTGACTTGCTTGTCGAATGGCCCCTTCTCTCCTCCCTCCCTTTTTCCCCTTTCTTCTAGCTTCATTCTAGTTCCATGTCACCATTCCTAATGCTTACTACCACTTACAATCAACTCACACTGTTTAAGGTTAGGAACCTGTCATGGTTTGATACAGGTGTCCCCCACAAACAATTGAATGTGTTCTGATAGATCGATCCTCAGCTGATGGCAGTTTGGGTTTTACAACCTTGATGAAGCTGTGTTGTCAGGGGCAGGCTTATGGGGTTATGAGCCAGCTTCCCCTTGCCAGAGTTTGGCACACCTTCCTGCCGCTGTTTGCAGTGCTGTGGCAGAGGTGATGTCCAGCCCTCTGCTCATGCCATCATTTTCCCTGCCAGGATGGAGTCTCCCCTTGAGTCTGTAAGCCAAATAAACCTATTCCTCTACAAGCCACTTTTGTTTGGGTTCTTTCTGTGCAGCAACTAGAAAGCTGGCTGCAACAGTTTTGGTACCAGAAGTGGGGTCATCTGTTGCTGCTGGAACCCTGGTTCTGTGGCTTTGGGCATTTTGGAATTGATCTGCAGAAGGAATGTGGACAGATTGGAAAGCTTGTCCTAAGAGGTGCCTTGCAGTGCTGTAAGTACAGCGTATTGGATCATTCTGGTCAGAGTTTAAAGACCTGAATGTAGTGAGAACCATGGACTGTGAGGTTTGGCTTACGAGGGTGAAAAAGAACTTGGTCAGGACTGTGCCAGAGGCAGTTTGTGTGAGAGGCTTGCTGCATTCTGCCTGCCTGTGTCCTGGGAACCTGTGCAGGGTTGCTTGACGTAAATAAAGATGGACTGGTGTGAGCAGATGGAGATGGCACAGAAAGAAAGATCTTTGGGTCGAAACTGCTGCCCATTCACCTGCAATTGTTTGAGAGATGACAACCATTGAGATTGGGCCAGCTGGTCTGCATTGGAACAACAGGAAGAATGCAGACTCTTAGAAGTAAGAGGCCTGAATGCTTTGATCCCCCCTGGATTAACAAATTGGTAGCCCACCTGGTTCTGTGGAGTATGGCAAATGTAAGAAGAGAGGGTCATTGGATTTGCAACACAGTTTTGTTTTTGAAAAATGGCCATCGGCATGTGAAGCAGGTGTGCAAGGTTGCCTGCATGGAACCCGATGGAGCCATGAGGATGAACTGTGGGTTGCAATGGAGACCCAAAGAAATCCAGGACTATGGATGGGTGCCAAGGCGAGCTGCCAGCACCGGATGACGTTTTCCCGGACTGTGAGTAGCCAAGCTGGAGGGGCGGAATTGAATCTCCAAGAGACTTGTGTTATTGGTTAGAATCATTGAACTTGGAGTTAGAGATTGATGGTGCCCTGTTTGTTTTGAATCATGTATTGTATTGGTCAATCTGTTTTTGCTGTGCCTCATGTTTTGCATTGTGAATGTTCTGTGCCATTACGGGTTTATTTTTGGTATTATGGCTCAGTTGAAAGCTGTGGGGACTTAAGAGTTGAACTGAATGCATTGTATTTACATCATGTATGATTATTAGTTTGTGGGGGCCAGGGACGGACTGTCATGGTTTGATACGGGTGTCCCCCACAAACAATTGAATGTGTTCTGATAGATCGATCCTCAGCTGATGGCAGTTTGGGTTTTACAACCTTGATGAAGCTGTGTTGTCAGGGGCGGGCTTATGGGGTTATAAGCCAGCTTCCCCTTGCCAGAGTTTGGCACACCTTCCTGCCGCTGTTTGCAGTGCTGTGGCAGAGGTGATGTCCAGCCCTCTG
>PVHP010037693.1:0-17250 GCA_004024765.1 Zapus hudsonius
AAAAAAAAAGATTAATCTGCCCAGTTCTAGCCAGCCCTTGTTTTCAGATATTGAGAGTTTATTTTTTACTTTGTTGTTGCTTTAAACACAGGTGTGTCTTTGATCCTCTCCAGATCATGGTGAAACTGAATCTCGTGTCATTTTTGTGCCATTCCATCTGTTTTGCACCTCCATAGCTCCTGCCTCATGGCCCTCAGAGGACTTCATAGAAGGCTAAGCCATTATAAGTGACAGTGGATGCTTACAAGGATCGAAAATACGTGTTTTTGTTAAACCTCTGGTAAGAAATGTAGGTCAGTCACCCCAGAGGACTCATGTCAAGAAACTGGGGACCAGGTTCACTCATTGCCTTGGGCACTCGAGGCTTACCTCTGGCTTACCAAGGGTAACTAATTGAGTGAGCTGAGATGGAACACTTGCACCTTGGGGGTGGGGACGGTGCTGTACTAGTGCTCAAGTTGAAGATCTGAGGTTCAGCGTGGACTAGGCAGCAAGAAAGCAAAGGGTTTATTTATGTAGGAGCGCTGCTCTTGGAATTCCTCCCATGGTAAATCTCTTCATACTTATGGTTTTGGGTGAATAATCCTTGATAAGGGAATTTTGTTTTTGCTTATGGAATTCAGCTGTTTTTACATATACATCATTTTTCATTTTTACTCAATGAAAGCATGTGCATTCCCATGTCAGTAGAGTAAAACTTCGAGTTAATGTGGATTTATGAATGAAGAAGAAAAAATGCTATCACTAAGTTTGGAATAGTGGAAGATACTTTAGAAACCAACTTGAAAGGATTTTTTTCACAGCTTGAAGAGTAGAGAACAAAATTGTATGAATAATTCATATAATTCTAAAAATACTAATCAAATACTTTAAACAATGATATATATTTTCATAGAGTAATGGATGGATTCTTTTTTTTTAAGTTCCTGACCAACTGTCTGAATTTCGCCCCCCTGAATGTGTTAACTCCCATGGGAGATTTTTAGATCTTGATTAAAATTCCACACTGAATATCAGTTTGTAGTGACTGTGTCCTGAGTGGGCTGGTGCTGGCAGATGAAGACATGAGCTCCGCCTCCTTGTCACTTTGTGAATGGATTGTGAAGGGTTTGTTAATTTGCTCTTCACTGGAGCAGAGACTCACTGATATCTGCTATGTTGCAAGCCTGTTTTATTTGCATAATGAGAAGAATGGCTTGGGGGAGACGGTTTGGGAAATAGAATAATAGGTGGAATAAAATAGAAATATATGGCTTTGTTTCCTATTATTCCTGGGATCTTTAGAGAGTCTTGACTGTGTTGATCTCTAGCTGTGGCCTTTTTGGGGATGGTGGGGGGAGGGGGCAAAAAGGACTGGGATTCTGTTTAACCAGCTGGTCCATCCAACTTGCCTGGACCTCTTCCCTCAGCCCTTCTTGCATACACCTGCATTACCTTGACCCTCAGATCTCTAAAGTGACAAAGAGATCTTGCTGGCTGTATCAAAGGTCTGCTTCTTGTTTATGGGCAAAACCATGATTCTCTCTTCTATCCCAAACACAAGCTCCCTTGCTTTCCCATATTTGCTGTTGCTAAAAGAACATAGGATTCAACCGTACATTCCGTCCTAAAGTAAGCAAGCAAGTGTTTCTCTTGCTTTCCCCATTAAATGAGCCGGCTAGAGGACAGGGCTTTCTGCTGGGAGGGAAAAGGTGGTCATGTCTGAACTGAGACTGGAATCCATAGGCTCTGCCTGAAACAGAATGCATCGCCCAGTGCTTAGTGTTAGATTTATGGAATGGCTCCTCTCCCAGCATTGTCCCTGCTTCCTACAATTCGGTGCTTTGTTGCTATCGAAACAGCCTTACTTTCTAAACCATTGTGATCGCACAGGGGGAGGTGGTGGTGGAGGGCAGGGGTGGTGATAGTGAATGACACAGCTCTGCCAGATGACATGTAGCGGACCTCTGCAACAGCCAAGAGGAATTAAGCTTTGTCACTCCCCACTGGGACTACCTTTCTCCTGGTATGTGCGCAAGGAATCCTGTGCTGCTGTCTGCCGCCTGCCCGCCCGTCCGCCTGCTGCAGCCACCGGAGCACAGCAGAGTCCACTTGGGCAGAGAGAGCAGTGAGCAAGAATGATAGCTGTCTCTTTCAAATGCCGCTGTCAAATCCTGAGGCGACTTACCAAAGGTAATGCTTTCCTTCCTATTCACTCAGCCAGTCCGTTGCAGCGTCCTAGAAACAGTCTAAGGGTTTTCACTTTCAGATATGACTGCCTGTACAATTTATTGTCAGGCAACAAAGAACTCTGAGAAATTCATAGAGATAGATGTCCAGGTAGACTCGTCTTTGCGTTCTGCCCATTCAGTCTGGCTGTGCTCATGCTGAAACCGTGAAACGAGCTTGTGCAATTCTTTTTCTTAATGACTTCATTCCTTGCTAAAGAGCAAATGTGTTTGGGTCCGGTGCTGAAGTTATTACGGGAAACGTCATTTTGCATGCTGATAACTGGTCAAGAGGAGTCAAGTCTGTGGTAGTGCCCTTCCTGGGATCATGTACTTAATGCAGCTGGCAGCCTCGGGACTTGCTCTGATGCCCAAGGAATAGAGTAATTGTTGAGTCTATTAATTTCCAAAATCTCGAGAGCTTTTCCCCAGGACAGTTTTAATTTTTCTTATGTGTTAGAATTACATGTTCAAATATGTAGGTAATTCAAAGTGCTTTGATCCTGTGTGATATTTGAAGAAGTTTAATTGAAAGTAAAGATCATTGCCTCATATCTTAACATCAGGATTTATTGGCTCGAGATGGTCTCTCTTCAAAGTCTAAAATATTAATGAAATCTCTCTGTAACACTTAAAATATGCTTCTCTTCGAAATCTCTCTAGCCTTGCCATTTTTCTATTGCAAAGTTGGTGCACGGTTGCTTTAAACCCTGCCTTACAAACTCAGTGCCATGCAAGGTCCTCTCGCGTGGCTTTCTCTGGATAGACTTTTCTTTAGAGAAAATTTATCATTCAAGAAGAAAGTTCACTCTAAGAAGAAGTAGGTAGCTGCAAATGTCTTTCATTTCTTGCCCATAACAGAGTACTGTCAAGTAATTAATGGATGTAATTATGCTCTAGAAGCTCTGAACCTATAAATATGTTAATCGATGCTATTTCTATCAGTTTAGCTTGACATATCAGAGTCCTTTGATCACCAGCAGTGCAGCTAAAATGCAATTAATATTTTATTTGGCAGAAGAATGAGCACAAAGCAAATTGTGAGAAATAGATCTGTAGTCAATACCAGGAAAGAGAATAAATACTATAAAGGAACTTACCAAATGCATCTGCAGGTTGTGTGGAGAGCTCTAGAGGAGGTCCTTTCTAAGGTGCTGTGGAGGGAGGGATACAGGGAAGACTATCCAGCTTAAAGCAGGCTGTTAGCTCTGCTTTGAATTGGTAGACATGTACAATTTCTGTTTATAATCACAATTAGTGCCTATCCTTTAAGTTATAGGTTTGGCTAAGACATAAAAATAGGTCTCTAATTCTAAAAAAGTTATTTTCTTAGCTGATTTTACCATTTATTTATCTGGATGCTGAGAAGTCGATGGTCTTCTTGTTATAAAAAATTAAGATTTGTATTCATGTGAATCAGAAATTCCTTTGTAAGTTCTACCTTCAAGAAGGAAAGTGATCCAATTTTTAGCATTGATGAACTTTTTCCACTTTCCTGATTCTTAGAGAAGTATTAATCTCTTGCATTGAAAAGAGATGTGAGTTTTGAGACAGTATGAAGAATACTTTATACAGTGTATTAGTATAAAAACCTAAATCATGGAGAAAATGCAGATATTTTCTTTGTAGTTACTGCTTCACTTTTTCCTCCAAATCTTTATATCTGCTCTAACTATCTAGCATTCAACTTAAGACTGCCAACTGGTGATTGAAATAAAATCTTTACTGGCATTAACTTGCTATAATTTTGTGTGTGTGTGTGTGTGTGTGTGTTTGGATGCTCAGATGTTTACAGTAATATTTTTTGATGACATGGTGTTTCACCTTGACATTCACAGTCTTGTCAAAAGTTCAAGTCTCTCCAGTGTTACCCACTGTCACCCTTCATTCCAAATGGGCTTATTGAGTTCCAGAACCACCTAGACACATGGGGCTATTTTTTTAGGCTATGACAATAAAACCAAAGAATATATGGAATTACAATCCATAAGTTCCTCTCTTTGAGTATTTTTAGATGAGGTTGGGTATATACTTAAATGAGATTTCTTTTCTGTCCATTCTTCCCCTCCACACAACTCCCATACCTTCACACTCAACACTCAAACTCATGTTTATCCTGTTGAGGACTTCATTTGACCTTCCAGAGACTTTGCACAGTGCACTGTACCTAGGAGACATGGAGAAAGTGACTTACCATGGATTAGGTTAGTCTGGTTGAAAGTAGTAGACACTTGAACTTTCTGGGAATGCTTGGGAGATGCTTCTGGAGCTTTAGGAGACCTCATGAGGCAAAGGCTTGATTAGATGTCAGGAGTAGGGAGGTTTGCTTTGTGTCTCCCAAACTAGGGGCAGATGTCACCTGAGCAAATGCAGTGTGGCCAGCGCAATAGCTTTCTAACTCTCTTGAGGAGAAAAGGAGACAATTAAAAGAAAACTATTTTCTTATAAATACATTCTATTTATTTTAATTGCTTTTTTTGTTCTAGGTCTATCTGTTGTCCATTTAACCAATACCTATTCAGGACCTAGTATGTGCCAGCCATTTTCCTTTATTTGAGTTATAATTTATACCTAAATAATATGTATCATCTAGACAAATGGATGAGTCACCCCACATAGGTGCATGACCCAGTATTAGAATGAAATATATTTCAGGTGAACTTAGCACTTCTCAGACGTGGGAGTTGAATCTCTTTTCTTATTAAGGTTTTAAGCAATGACTTCAGCTTTGTGCCCTGTTTTTGCTGTTACCAATGTAGGGCAAAAAGAAGAAAATACCTTTGTCCAAAGGTCTGGCCCTGCCATTATGACAAGAGCCACCTAAAAGCCACCTAAAAGACCCACCTCTATCAGAAGTAGTCTTTGGCTCCCGAGTGAAATCTAAAGAAGAGGTTCTGTCGTGCCACAGCTGGTGCCCTCCCTCCATGCTGAAATGTGTCTACTGAATGCCTAGCCTTGGAGCCAAATCTCAAAATAGCATTTTCTCAGCTTTCCAGACACATCTGACAAAGGAGTTTTCTTAAGCAAGGCAAGGTAGGTTTCTTGGCACCTACCTATACCAACCTTTGGGAGCCCTCCCTGCTTTTGCAGCTCAGGAATATAGTACCTCAGAAGTGGATGTGCTCCCAGAGAAAGGAAGATATCCCCAGGGCTCTGCAGGCTTTGTTCTTTTCCTCTGGTCATGACTGTGTTTTGACTCTTCCTGGAAACAGGCTGTCTTCAAGTGCACAAAGTTCTTTTCTGTAGTGATGACCGGTGACTCTCCTGCTTTCTTGGACACTTCTTGTAGTTCAGAGATCTGAGCTTTATGTTCTTCTGGTCATGACATTTCCCTTCCCATGTTTTCCTCTGCCAGTGTTGACATCAGCCAAATAATACTTGTGCTCATTCCATTGGGAGCATGGCTCTGGTCACCTTTAATTGTTTTTGTCATCCGCCACTGCATGTCCCTGAATTCTTCATACTGTCTCAAAACTCATGTCCAAAATCTCTGTCTTCATGAATAAATTTAAATGTTTCTTTTTCATTACAGCTGGCTTAAATATCACTTTATTTTCTACTTGCTTTCACTTCCTCTGTCTCTTCCCAAATGCATGCATGTCCAAGAATAGAACTGTCTGTCTCAGCTCCTGTCCCATGAACTGATTCCAGGCAGCTCTGTGGGCCTTCATCCCGATGGGGCATTGGAGGAGACAGTTGAAGCTGGCACCCGTCTGCTTCCTGCAGTGCATCCTCCTATGGTTCCTCTCCCTGCCTTTCTCCCCTCACCTCAATATCCTTTTCTTCTGCTGCCCAGACATGCATGAGTATTGCTTATGTTCTGACCACACCCAGATTCTCTTCCTTCCCATCTCTGCTCCTTACACCTGCTCTCATCATGCACTCATCATGCTTGAAAGAGAAGGTCAGACATTAATCTGGGACTTGTCTCAAGAGAGACTGAAACTCAGCCACTTTCAACAGCCAGCAATCTTATTCTTAATTCTCTCCTACAAGAACAATCTCTCAGAGGCGTGCCTGGTTATCTTTTGAAGCATTATTCAAGTGACTTCTGGTTCCCTTTAAGCTGTGAGAGTCTTTGACCCTTATCCAATGTTTAAAAATTTTCCTATTGAGAAATTAATTTTCCATGTGTAATCTCAATCAACTATAACAATGCCTTTAATATTTTGTCAATGAAAGAAAACATTTCTCATCTCTTCCCGTCTGCACAATCTTTTAATCCAAGTAGCTTCTTATCAGTCATTGAGTTAGTCACATTGTGCTCAGCATGATTGCTTCCTTTTTGATAGACTCAAATTTTCTGTACAGGCCGCTCTGCACTTTCCCATCTGTCTGTGTCTGGTCTCGTGGCTCCTTCAGTATTCTCCTCTAATGGTCCCTCTTCCACTCTGTGATACGATTCAGAATTGATTATCATCTGGGTTGAGAATGCTGGCTCTCTGCTGGATAGCATTTCTCCTGTCTCCCCATCCCCATCCCTTCTGCCAACCCTCGCTGGCCTCCTCTGTCAGACCCTGCCATCTGGAACAGCCTGACTATCTCTCCACCTCATTAACTTTCCATCCCTTTGCACATCTCACCTGAAAACATATCCTTTCTCCTTTACCTCTGTCATTAATTTCATACTATCAAAGGTAGTTTGTTTAACTGATTTATTTTTTTGGCCTACACACTTAAAAGAAATCATATGCACCTTTAAATGATTCACAAATTATAGTTGTCATATTTGGTTAAAGTTTGATGTCTTGCTAGAGCATGGCACATACAGCTTTCACAGATACAAAAACCCCACTTGAATAGTAGAAAATGGAAACAGGACCCCTCCCAAAGTGCTGCTGTTCTCACAGGGGTGTCAGGATGGAGTTGGCTGTGTAAGATGGATTTCTGACTGGGCCTCTGAGCTAGTACTCTGAGGGGTTCCAGTTGTACAGTGGCTTGGACCACTTTATTCCCTTGTGGTCTGAAGCTTTTCCTTTATAAAACTGGATAGGCTTATCATAGTAGTGTGTCTGTTCTCCTCCATCTTCTGGATAGAAATTATATGCATCCCAATGCTTTCCCTTCTTCCAGAAGGTTCCCATCCAGCAGAAGGAACCTTTGGCTATACCTCATCTGAACAAGAAAGGAGCTCAATCGCTTCATAGATGATTGGATTTGATCAAGGATGAGAAACATGTTTGCTAATGGGGAAGGAAGGCCACTTGAGGATAGATACTCCAATTTCTTAACTTGAATACTTTGGAAAAATTTTAGGAGGAAGGATAAAAGAAATACTTTCCTCCAGTGCCTAAGGCCCCAGGTTCAATTCCCAAGGTCCCACATAAGCCAGACCCACAAGGTGGTGGCCCTGGTGCTCGCTTTCTCTCTCTCTCTCTCTCTCTCTCTCTCTCTCTCTCTCTCTCTCTCTCTCTCTCTCTCTGCTTGAAAAAGAATCAATAAAATATTTTAAAAATAAGAAATACTAGCTCACACTTTCTCAGTACTTACTGAGTACTTAGTATATATCAGCAACTCTTTCAGTTTCTATGTACTCACTCATCTCTCACAGTGCTCTTGTGGTTTTTCTATTGAAAAGACAGCAGTTCAGGGAAATCCAAGGGTATCTCTAAGACTGTAAGACTCTACTATGAAAATAAAGCAAAAAATGATACAGCATCTAGGCTCATTAAATAATTTCCCTTGTGTTTCATGGAGGTACCTTTGTGTACAATCACTTTCAGGTTTCCTGGCACCTATTTTTCCGAAATAATTGGAAATATATCCCAAACATTTTATCCAAGCTTTTTATAGGCAACAAAGTTCATAAACACAAAGTTAGTGAGAATAGTATTTGAGTACCAAAATATGCATGTATAAACCAAGTGAGGAGAAGAGAGAAAGAGGAGGTTTAGAAAGAGGGTCACTGCTACTCTGTGATCAAAAGGCTTCATAGTAGATCCCTACCTCAGACACGCTGTGAGGGTTCTAGGTGCACCCAAAGGCCCCAAGGCCATCCACCATTCTAGCACAGTTGACAGTGAAATCCGGGCTAGTGGTGTGTGGGGGTAAGAGGATAGCGGGCCAGGCCATGGGGAATAGGAATATTGTTACAACTAAGAGAGGTCTGACCATGGTTTTAGAGGAAAGAGCCAGTGGAGAGGCAAAATCCCAAGATGCCAACTAGAGGAGGAATGATTCCTAGAACAAGGCAGGTTGGGTTGGGGTGAAGGGACAGACCAGGAAGCAGATGTAGGCAGCTGAGGAGAGCAAGAGGAGGTCTCCCATCACAGCTGCAGGAAGCATGCAGGAAAGTCTTCCAGGTAGACTTGGAGGATATTAACCTAACTGACATTTTTTTGGCAATTAGATGGGGAGTCTCAAAACTCATATATATATATATATATATATATATATATATATATATATATATTGAACTCCAATTCAAGGGTTTAGAAATATTTCTCTACATAGAAATCACTTAAGGATTCTAAAAGAGAGTGATGCTCAGAGATAATGATTTAATTAGCTGGGGTGATGGACTGTACTTCTAATAAATTGTACTGTGTAAAGCCATTTACGGAACCATAGGCAGATTGCTGTAGACATCTCCCCAGAGACTACACCTTTGGAATCAGGGTTATTTCAGCCAGAAGCAAGACCAGGAATTTTATTCAACTGCTAGGAGGGAAAAGCTGAGCACATATAAGCCCAGGAGCTGCCTATGACTTTGAAGGCAGAACCCAAATAGAGATAAAGTCAAAAGACAAAGACCCCATGTCTGAGTGTCATCATGTGAGCTTCAGGTCAAGAGACCAAGAAGTACCTAAGTGAGCTCTAAGTTCTCCTAGACTTCTTCTAGTATATTAGCAATGTATTCCTCTAGCACTAAGCTAATTAGAGTTAGCTCTTTGCAATCCAAAGAGGCCTAAAATGTGTTATCATGCATTTGCTTCTATACATTTTGGTAAGAGTTTGATAATTGACAATTAAGAATGATAAATTTTTCTACTCTTGAATCACTCACCTTCACAGAATATAGCTAGAACACAAGTATACCCTCAACAAATGGTCCCATATTCTGCCTCCTGCTTCAGGGGTGCCCATATATCCCTTTGTTTTGTGTTCCACTGATCAAGTCTTCAGCCCATTGTAGTCCCTATCAGCATAAAATGAAAGAAATGTTGTCCAGGGAGGGATGGAAAAGAATATTTCATTTTCATGTGATTTATTTTTGCTTTCATACTGCAGGGAGCTAAGGGATAATTGATTTTTTTCCCCATTACTCTGACACAGAAAGTTCTTCTTTTAAAAGAGAGCAGTTAAAGACAGGTGTAATGAAGCATGTTTGTAATCTCAGCACTTGAGAGTTTCAAGCTCAGCTTGGGCTGTATAGCAAGTTTGAGGTTATACTGGACTACTCTATTGTCTCAATAGATATATAGATGTTATAGATAGGTAGGTAGGTAGATAGATAGATAGATAGATAGATAGATAGATAGATAGATAGATAGATAGATAGATGATAGATAGATTGATAGATAGATTGATTGATTATTGGTAGGTAGATAGATGATAGAAGGATAGATAGATTGATAATAGATAGGGAAGGAAGGAGGGAGGGAGGAAGGAAGGAAGAAGAGAGTATAGATAAAGGGCACAGTTACAAATTCCCCCTGCTCTGGCTGTATAAGGAGGATGATTTGGGGACACCATCTGATTTTCTCATTACTCCATATTCTCTCCTGTTACCTTTTTCTTCCAATTCATGATAAAAGAGCCCACCTTCATTTGTACCTTACAGAAAATCTGTCATTTTAGCCTCTAATTAAGAGTAACTGCTTGCTAGGCTAGCTTGTATGAAGCCAATAGCTAAATTTTTAATTCTTTTTGAGCTCTTTGTTAAATATAACTATTAATAAAACTTAAATAAACTAGCAATTAAATAAATTATATTAGCAACAACAGTAATAAATACCCTGCATTTATTACTTTCTAATTATTGCAGAACTATGTATTACTTACACTCAAAGTCTACCATGCCACTGTGGTAAAATGCTGTATTGTGGTATGCGACTGCAAATCTCTTACCAACTCCATATTCAATGGCATTAAGTTTATAGCATGAAATTAGCTATGATGAAAGTATTTACACTAGTAAAATTTGGCACATACTGAAAGTCATGGCATCCTCTTACCCTCTTACCATTTTTAATCAAGAGTCTTTAATCACTGATCCAGCTTTTCAGTCCTATAAAAGCAGATTTTTAATATACCACTGAATAGATACTGTTGATATTCATGAATCTTTAGATATCTTTCTTTATGCTCTCTATATTTATTGGTAAATTTATGTTTATTTATATATGATCATAAGATTATGAATTCCTTGAAGTTAATATCTAAGTTCTATTTATTAGTTATGTCACTCAAAAATCTGCATTCAATGCCCACTACATATATATAGTAAATGGGTAGGTTTATAAACATAGAATATCTCAGGTGTAGCCTTTCTTCTTTTCTAGCTTTTTCCTCTGTTTTTCTTTTATTAAAAATATTTTATTTTTAAATTTATTTTATTTAAGAGAGAGAAATGGACACATACAAACAGAGAGAGAGAGAGAGAGAGAGAGAGAGAGAGAGAGAGAGAGAGAGAGAGAATGGGCATGCCAGGGCCCCCTACCACTGCAAACAAACTGCAGATACATGCACCACTTTGTGCATCTGGTTCCAAGTGGGTACTGTGGCATCAAACTCAGGGCCATCAGACATTTTTGCAAGCAAGAGCCTTGACTGCTGAGCCATCTCTCCAGTCCCTCCTCTTCGTTTTTCCTCAGCACTGGTTGAACTTAGGGCAGCTAGGCAGGCACTCTACCACTGAGCTATATCCCCAACCCTCTTTTAATTTTTTTGAGGGAGTATCTCACTAAGTTGTCTAGGCTAGCCTTGAACTTGTTTCTACCTCAGTGTCTCAAGTAGCTAGAGTTAATATGCTTGTGGTACAAGGCCCAGCTTCATCTGAATGTTTGATTTTTTTTATTGTCCATAATGAGTTACATGGTTTAGTGGGCCAACAATGAGTTGTTATCCCTAATTCCTCATTGCCCCCTCTCCCCATCCCCAGTCAGCTGGATATCCTCCTCCATGGATTTTTGAAGACAGTCTTTCAGGCTTTCGTATCCCACAAGGAATTAAGCTCCAGGGATGTTCTGAGGATCTCCTGCACACTGTAACACTGCTAATTTCCCTTTTAACTAGAGAGGAGTTCCTTTCCCTCCCCCTTCCCCTCCTCTCCAAGTCTGTTCAGGCTGTCTGGAGGAAGGTCTGGCAGTAGGCCAGGAGCAGCACTGGGGAGCTGGAGGCTGAAGGACAATGATCGTTACATTCTGCATGACAAAATCCCCAATTGAATTCAATCTGAGGAATATTTAGGACCCCACAGAGTTTCTGATTGAATTGAATCATTCCTGTTCCATCCAGCTAGGTGATTTCCTACAGATCAAAAATCAATTTCATTTACTGCCTTTGTTTTCCAAATGACTTGTTGATAAATTTGGTTCATAAACTGTGAAGATTCAGTTATAAAGTCTAAGAATCAAGCCAGTTTTCAGGAATGATTAATTTCCAATATGCATTTTATAGAGATGCCATTTACTTGTTTGATTTAAAACCTCTTGAACGTTAACACTTGTGTAAGAAGCCAAAGACGTACTGGCCACATATCTTTTTGAGTTGCCTCCCAAATAGCATGGAAGTAAAAAATGGAGTTCTGAACAGGCAAGGAAAGGATATCAACAGAGCAGAGATTTTCAGAACTTTTTGGAAAGATGGACGGCAGGTTTACCAAAACCAACATTATGGTCCAGAGCAAACACAGGACAATGGACAGGAGAGTCCCACTTCCTTCAGTAGAGCAAGTTGAATAGTTCTGGCAGGGCTTGAACAAAGTTGCTTTGCAGGAAGGAGCAGATTGGAAAGTTAAATGCCACCACCATTGCCCTCTGTTATAGTCTATAACTCTAACTAAAAGACTAATCTTTTACTACGTTCATGGCTCTGCAGTGATGATGTACACCAGTGGAAAACCCTCCTGCTTACATCACTACCTGTAGATGGCCTCAAGCCCTCAAGGAAAGCCTGGCAGTTACCATGCCCTCAGAGTCTAATGAAAGGATTTTAAGAAAATACTGCAATATAGCCTGGTGTCCACTACCTTTATTATGTAGTCAAACTCTTTTTAAAAATTTTTATTTATTTATTTATTTATTTATTTATTTATTTATTTATTTATTTATAGAAGAGAGAGAAAGAGGCAGAGCGTGAGAGAGAGAGAATGGGCATGCCAGGGCCTCTAGCCCCTGCAAACAAACTCCACACACATGTGCCACCTTGTGCATCTGGCTTTACACGGACACTGGGGAATCAGACCTGGGTCCTTAGGCTTTGCAGGCAAGCACCTTAACCACTGAGATTTCTCTCCAGCCCATGTAATCTAACTCATATGGGCTGGAGAGATGGCTCAGTAGTTAAAGGTACTTGCTGATAATTGAATTCTTTTTATTAATAAGCATATACCGATAATCAGAGATCAGTGATCTTTGAGGACTAACATCTGACACAAAGAAAACAGAGACGATATAGAAACAAAAAATATTGTAGTGACTTGAATCAAATATTCTCTGTAATTTATGTGTTCTGAATACTCGGTCCCTAGCTGATGGCCACTAGAGAGGTGAAGCCTTGCTGGAAGAGGTGTTTCACTGCAGTTTGACTTTGAAGTCTGTTAGGCCCTAGCTTGCCTGAGTTAGTTTGGCTCACTCTCTTGCTGCTATTTTCAACCTGCCATGTCAAAAGTGATGCCCAGCCTCTGATCATGCCATGCTTTCCCCTGCCATCATGAAGCTTCCTCACCAGAGTGTAAGCCCTCAGCTGCTTTGGGCTGAGTGTTTTTCCCTCAGCAATACAAAGGAAATTGCAACATATATATTGTGATAGTTTAATCCAGGTGTCCCCTGCAAACAAATGTGTTCTGAATTCTCGATCCCCAGATGATGGCAGTTTTGGAATTAGAAATTTGTTGGGGAGCCAGCTTCCCCTTGCCAGTGTTTGACACACTGTTGCTGTTGCTGTCATCTGCCTGATGTTGGTCAGGAGGTGATGTCCACCTTCTGCTCATGCCATCATTTTCCCTGCCACCATGGAGCTTCCACTGGAGTCTGTAAGCCAAAATAAAACCTTTCCTCCAATCAGCTTGCTTTGGTCGGGTTCTGTTACATGCAGCAATGAGAAAGCTGATTTATACATTGTTACAAATCCTCAGCAGTGGACTTGGATGCATCCAAGATTGTTTTACAGTCACAAAACAAGAGCAGCTATAATCATAAGAGGGCAAAATAGGAATGTAAGGGACTTTAAAACAAGTTGACAAAGTAGAGGCAGATAATTGAACAAAGCGGGTGAATATAAGATGGGATGTATAGACACAACCTAAAAGGCTTTCAGAGAATAGAATGGAAGGTAGGAGGAAATTATAATGTAAACTATTTATGCAATTCCCATAAATAAGGCACATTTTTAGATTTATAGAGCCTTTGAATCCTAAGATAACTGGAACAAAGACTTAAAATTGGGCGGGGGTGCAGTCAGAGGACAACCTTGGGACACTGGTCCTTACCTTCTTTCTTTTTTGAGACAGTGTTTTTTTTTGTCGTTGTTGTCAGACTTGCTGGCCCAAGCTTTGACCTTCTGTCTGTGCCTTCCATTGCCATAGATGCATTTGGGAATGCAGATTTGTGTGCTACTATGTCCAGCTTTAAGCATCGTAACTCTGGAGTTCAGGCTTTCTCAGCACGCTTTTAACCACTGTGCCATCTACCCAGTCCCAGGACTGAGACAAATTTTATTGAAACTCTACAACATCAAAATGTCAAAGATTCTAAGAGCTTCATAAGAGAAATAAAAGTTTCTTATAAACAAATGAGAATCAACTTGGTATCAGGCATTTTAACACTAGATACTAAAAAAATTTTTTTTTTACACTTTCAGTCTTTGAATGCTTGACCCAAGGATGAGCCTAAAATCATGACATGTTCAGGCATGTGATAATCCAGAATGTTTATGTTTAACACAATTCAGGAAAAAAATATTGGAGAATAAACTTAAGCAAAACAAGTATAGAAGAGGAATCCAGGCAAGAGAAAAGTGTTAAAGTGAAGAAGCAGAGAATCTAATGTCATACAGCTGAATGATAGCCCAGAATGACAGTAATGCAGTAGAGGCAATTAATCCAAATGAAAACATGTCATCATTGCTCTCTACCTTTGGCTAAGATCAAGTGTGGATCATTTCATTAAAGTCAGAGGGCCTGAAGGACAGCTTCCAAACAATATGGATCATTTCTCATAACTAATAGATGAATAAGTAATTTCTTCGTGCATATAATAGTGCTAATATGTCATCTTATAATTAATGGGCAAATTTAATGAGGAAATAGATATAATTATTCTTTTGTCAATAAGAAAAAGAAGCAATTAGAGATCCTAAGGCATTAAAAAAAAGCTGGACATGAAAATAAATATCCAAATATAAAGCAATGTTAAATGTATCATGATTTCACATAATTTATGAATCTTTCTACTTGAAAAGGTCTCCGTTGAGTAGCACAGCTTTTATAACATAGAAATAAAATTCCTCATTTAGCGAGCCTGTCAGTATGTGATTTTTTTTGCAATGTAAAATAATTACATCACTATGCTTTTATAATTATTCATTTGAATTTTTAACGTCTTATAGTCTATACAAAGAATGCATAAAACACAATTATAATTAGAAAAAGAATGAAATATTATAAGTATAAAAAGTAAGTATAAATTAGTATAAAGTATGCTTTATATTTATGTAGTTTAGTAAGTAATAAATAAGTATAAAGTATAAATAATATTAGACATCAAGTATAATTATACAGTGGATAAAGTTGGCAAGAAAGACAAAAGGAAGGATGTAATGGCATGCTAATGTCTTCAACTCATGTATATTGTAAGATGCCAGATGAAGTTGACATATTACAGAAAGAATACAGTTAATGACTGACAACATGAAAGGTTTCCTTGGATATGAAGCAATTGGACATTTCCCATGAGATTATAATTTGAGACTACCAGTGTTTGAAACCACTATCTACATCAGAACATGTGCATAGCATGTGACCCAGCAGTTCCTCTCCTAGTTTTATGTTCAACAAAATTCATTCGATTCAGATTAATTGAAACAAGAATGGTCCTGGCAGCCTGAGTCATACCAGACATAGAAACCAGAAGTAGAAACAATCCCAAGATCTGTTATCTTTAAGAATGGTTAAACAAATGCATCATGATATTTAATGGCATACCTTAAATTAAAAAGTTTCCTATCTTAACATTTACAAATGCCATAATAAATTTAAAGACTTTATAGGATACAGAAATGAAATCATTATTTAAAAGAGAAAAAGAAATTGTTATTTTCATTCATTCCAGAGACCTGTGTACTTGACTCTCCACTGGCATTCTTTAGGAGGGAGGGTATTGTCATGACACTGGGCTGATTTTATGTATCTATATGTGTGTGACATACTGTCTAATATTTATTTATCCTTGAATTATCAGCCCATCATAGACTACTTGCAAGTTAACAATATAAGAAAATTTGACAAATGTGTTTTTAATTTTCCAGTAGATGTGTAGTGTGAAAGATATTTAGTTCATTTTTCAAATGGCTTACAAATGAATGAATGACCTTGATGTCAGTTAATTTTTATTTCACTATGGTGATTTTTTTTCCAAATCTACCAAGACACCTTTCTCCCCAGTAAAGCCTTAATATTTATTTTACTATTTCTGACAGCTAGTTCCTAGAACTATTTATTCAATTAGTAATATTCAAAGCTTGTAATGATTACTTTGTTTCTGGATTGTTTAAAAAAGTATTGACTTTCTTGTTAATTTTAAGGGAATATATTTTCTTATTTGACTTTTCACCTTCTCTGACAGTTAATAGTTTGTCTTTTCAGTTTGGGACTGCTAACATAACTGAACTCTGATGTTCCTGTACTGTAATTACTGACTTGATGTTGCTGACCACCATATAAATATAAATGATATAATTTTGTCATGAAAAAAAATAAAAAGAAAACAGTACTGTGATATACAGTAAAGAACAGAACAGAGATGACTCACAGGCTTTCTAAACACAGAAATGTTTCTTTCCTTCCTTCCTTCCTTCCTTCCTTCCTTCCTTCCTTCCTTCCTTCCTTTCTTTCTTTATTTCAGAGAGAGAAAGAGAGACAGAGAGAGAACAAGTGCACCAGGGTCCCTAGCCACTGCAAACAAACTCCAAAAGCCTGCACCACCATAAAGCAATTGGAAATTTGCTCCAGTATCCACATAAAGACGGTGGCTTCATGTGGGTACTAGAGAATTGAATTTAGGTCATTAAGTTTTGCTGGCAAAACTTAACTGCTTAGTCATCTCTCCAGCCCAAGAATTAATTTCTTTAAAAGTTCAAAACATCC
The DNA here is from genome assembly GCA_004024765.1 of Zapus hudsonius. NCBI lineage: Eukaryota > Metazoa > Chordata > Mammalia > Rodentia > Dipodidae > Zapus > Zapus hudsonius. Next base: position 16,735 of record PVHP010037693.1, read on the forward strand.
AAACCTAATCTATAAAGAGAAGAGAGAATAGGGAGATTTGGACTGAATAAGGCAGGTCTATTTCTTAATCTGAGCTGTGACCACCACACCTAGGTGTGTTCACTTTGTGAAAACTCTAGTTTGTTCCCTGATGGTCTTATGATTGTATGTAAGTAAGCTATATTTTGATGAAAATTTATTTTTATAGTCAAAAGTTTAAAAATAATCTTTGTTAAACAGGGTGTAACAGTGTTCATCTGTACCCTTAGCATTTGGAGATCCAAGCAGGAGGATCAGGAGATAAGACAGCCTGAGCTACATAGTAAGTTTGAGACTAACCTGAGCAACAAGAGACCCTGTCTCAAAATAAAGCAGAACAAAATAAAAATAACTAAATCAATTAAACCTTTGGTTATTTTTTGAATTGTAATAACATAATTAATAGATCTAATACCTACCAGAATATAGAGGAGACATGATGAAAAGACAGTACGTAAGTGAATCAATTTTCTCTTTCACAGACCATTAACATCTGTA
>PVHP010037694.1:0-17203 GCA_004024765.1 Zapus hudsonius
TAGTTTCAGTTTATTTTCTATAGAAAAACAAAACAAACATAAATCTTGTTTCTTTAGGGGATGGTTCAATTTCAGGAGTGTCATTTTCATGATAGTAAAACTCTAGAATTGAAATGTAACTTATTAAAAGGCCACTATTAGCCTTTATTTTCCTTTAAACATAATAAAAGCTCTATGATTTTGACAGTCTTTGCTGGATTTCCTTCCTGTTGAATAAAACCATTGAATCAGTGAGTCAACAAAGTGTTATGAGAGTAAAATGCCAGTATTTTATAATACATTTTAAAGCAAAATCCTATGTATTGTCCTAAGCGACTTTAATTGACTTCTTGCCTTCAAGCACGAGTGGTTATTTTAAAAATTGAACCTCATTATCATAGTATAGTATTGTTTGGTGTTATATAGAAGAGACAGACAAAGAAATTTCTGAGCCAGGAAAAAATAAGATGTGACTTATTTTCTAGTATCACAAACACAATGAAGCACCATATATTATACCCATTTTATAGATGAAGAAAATGAGACCCAGAAAGTGGAAACACTTTCTCTCACATTTAGCTCTCACATTTGTATGACACACCCAGAAGCAAATCCCTGCCTTGTGTTAACTGCATATTCACCCTTTGAGGTTACTCTAATCTACATTTAAGTAGAATTAATATCCTGATTTATATTTTCAGTTCTTTGTTTTAGAAGTCATACACTATATTTGCATAATGTACATCAGATAGGGTAGGTATATTGAAAAATAAAATTTTAATATGTGTTATTCTTTTTAGTATACACCTGCCTGTAGAACTTAAGTTACATAAAATATATACAGCCATGCAAGTTTATTGGAAACAGTAAAACCTTAGTGTTAGTGCAATTTGTCAGTGAAATTTTATTGTACAGAAACATGAATTAGCCTATTCTGAAACATATTATGCTAATGAAATAATTCACTTAATTAGTCTACATAAGTCTCCCCACACGCAAAGAGATAAAGAGAAATATATGTACATCCATGCCAATGGGACAGTGAGAACACAGAATTCCATACTCAACACACTTTGCTTCAAATTCAAATCCTTTCAAATCATTCAACCTGTTTTGCTCTGCTCATTCCCTTCCTGAATCCTATGCTCCAAATACACAACATATTCTTAACCCTTGTGTCTGCCTCACTGCACACATTTCTCTCTTCCTTCTTTTCACACTTAGATCCTGCCAACCCTGTGAATATAAATCAAGCAGCCCAACCCTGACCACAATGCTCTGACCATGATCCCCTCACCATGATTCCCTTAAGACCATATACTGTCCTTCGAACCCTGACATGATGTCCTATTGATGCCCTGACCACAGGATCCTCACCACAATGCCCTGACCATGATGTACTGATCATATGCCCTGAACACCATGTCCTCACCCTGATTTCCTGGCACAACATCCTCACTACAATGCTCCACATCACAAGTCCTTTCTTCTCTAATAACAAAAGCATTCTGAGTCCATCCAGTACTCCATGTGTCCTAAATTCAGTCTATTTCCATAAGACAGTTAAAACATGTATAAAACTAATTTTGTAGTCAGAAATGTAATCTTTTCTGTATCTTCTTTATGCTTTAAACTAAATCATAACTAAAGTTTTTCTAAATATGTAAATTACTCTCTATTCATGACTGTGTTTTAGATTGTTTTATAGTATCCTAATTCTACTGATTAAAAGAAACCTTGCTTGTTTTGCTGACTGAAATATTCCTACCAGCTTAAAAGTCCCAAACATATATATCAGACTCACGTAATATTTGTTGCATCTCTACTTAGAGTCTGTTTATTGTCAAAAGTCAGAAAATATGATCTTAGTAAGGTCTAAGTAAACCTAGGAAGTTGATTAAACTGTTAATGTTATAATACAAGATTCTAGAAATATTTCCATTCTCTTCCTCAAGATTCTGGGGTTATATGCAATACAAACCAACTGGTATTGGAGAGTAAGGCACTGGGAAAATGAATGGTTCAATATTTTGCCCAAGATCACAAAGCCAGTGGTTGAATGACAAAGAATTCAAGTCTCGTGACACCTAAACCTATGTTTTCTACTTCCAAACCAAATAGCTTGGGAAGTTCCCAGAACATTGACAATTAAATGGATTCTCTAATCTAAGAACCATTCTTTACCTGAAAGACCTATCATACTCGCTGGAGCACAGCTTTATAGACACACCTTGTGGCACCCTGACAACCCATCTGGCCCATGTCTTCCTAATGCTTACACTGCATCTGCTATTTCTGTGTCACCTATGTAATGTCGCACTTGTATCCCTCTCCAGATAATCTCATCAGCAGCCCAGAACATTGTGCTAACTTACATTGCACAGTGATTTTTTTTTCCTAGTGTTGGCTTTGTACTCTGTCAGCTTAAGCTAAACTGGAACTATATTTTCCTCAATCCCTACCTTCCTGTGGTTCTCAGGTAAGATTGGCCACTCTGGATTTTTGTGTGTGAAGTTTGGAAGAAAGAACTTCAATAGCAGCAGCCATGCTTTTCTCTGAAGACTGTCAATACACACATTGTCTTGGATCACATTGCACACCTTGTTGGCATGAAGCAGTGGCAGATAAGCAACTCTATAAAATTCTACCAACTCCCAGTCAGCTTCAGGGAAGCCAAGGCTATGTGTGTTTAACAATATATCAAAGAGCCAGTTGTCCTGCAAGTCTAGCTTATTCTGACATGGGATGATGGCTGGTACAATGAGGACAACATGGCCTCAACCTTCTGTGCTTTGGCTTTCCCTTACTCCACACCCATCTTTCCTGTACAAATGTACAAATGTACAAAGACCAAGTCTGAGAGCCTGAGAGTCACTCAAGAACAGGCCTTAGATACTCATATGAAATACAATTTTGGAGCAAAATAAAACCTACATGTATATAGTCACTAATGAGTATCCTCACAGTAATGACAATAAAATATTATGGCATCATTCATGATTCCTGTATCCAACTAAATGACAATGTAAATATCCACTTCTGATGGATTCAGCATAAACATTTGATGTCCATTAGTGTTACTAAAAAATAGGACAGTGAGTTACTGATTTCTCACAAAGATCATATAATTAGGTGATCACACAACTGGAGGAATTTTGAGACTATGAAGAATATTTTTCTGTTTTGTTCTATGATATAAAATTTGAATTTTAAATGCTTCTGAATCATGAAGACAGTGATTATATGATATGAGACAAATCTTATCAAAATATTGTTTTTCTTCCTATTTGGAAATTTAATTATATGTGTATTTTAAAAACAATATCATAGAAAAATGGCTCTAGTACATTTGTAAACAATGTTAAAATTGGTACAGTTAAAATGTTTAATAAGACTACTTCTAATGGTGTTGCTTGGAAGAAGAATGTCAAGGCTCTTCTTCATGATCTTTACGCACTACTCTACTGGTTGAAATAATACATATAATCATGATTTCATAGAATCAATTTTTTGCCCTGAAATTACATGATACATTTTTACGTGACAGTAAACTTAAGTCACACCATAGTTTTTCACATAGCACCCTGAAAACTACATTTTCAGTGTCTAAGATTTGATTGTATTCATTTATTTTCAGAGCTCTCTTCTTTACTGAGCAAAAAATCTCAGATGCATTATTTGTCGTCAAATTTTGGCCAATGAGGTGCAGCGTAGGGTTGTGTTCAAGTGGAAATATGCTTTGAGAAGGAACACAGTTTTTACAACTTACAAGTAAGAGTCCTTGGTAAGCGCCCATCCCTGCATTTTGATCTTCATTGCCCTTTGCCAGCCTATTCTAATCCTCATGATTTAATTTTTTAAAAAATAAGGACTGAGATGTCACCCCAGACCTACTGTGGAGGATCCACGTAGAACCACGTAGGCAGTGATGGGATAAGCATGAGGCTTATAATCACAGCCAATCGGTCAACCCAGGACGAACCAGCAACACAGACACCAACGATTCTAAGCACCTCCTCAAACAGAAGTACAGAGGCCCCTAAGGCCTCAACAACAAAGCAACCTTAATACTCACCCACCATGACTCAGGGAACTGAGCGGAAGAGGGGACGGAAAGATTCTAAGAGACATGGTGGGGGAGAATATCCAGAGACATTGCCCACCTCAGTAACAACATGCAAAGTGGGGTGGAACTTCTAGGCTATTCACAACCCCCTAGCCCATGGACTGACCCAGACTGCCCATGGAGGAGGAAATCCATCTGATCAGGGACAGGGAAGAGGGAAATAGGGGAATGGGAGACATCAACACGTTAATCCCTTATTAAGTGTATCTAAGTATGGATAATAAAAAAAAAGGACTGATCCAGACTGTCCATGGAGGAAGATATCCAGCTGATTGGGGATGGGGAAGAGAGGCATTGGGGAACTGGTGATAACAACTCATTGTTTGCCCATTAAATAATGTAACTAATTATGGACAATAAAAATATAGTTTCATATTTCTTAAAGAAATTATATTTATGTGTCCCCAGCAACCATTAAGTCCTCTGTGAGGAGTAGGGTCCCTTGAGTTCCCCCTACACCCATTATGAAATGATTATGGGCTTAGCTCTTGTAAGAAACCATAGCAGCTATGAGTTCTTGAGTGTAATGGCCATGTTGTATCCAGAAGACACAACCCCCCCCCCCCCAGCAGTTCTTTCCATCCTCAGGCTCTTACACGCTTTCTCCTCCTTATTCCTTGTTTCCTGAGCCTGGAAGGCAGAAGTGAAGATGTCCCATTTAGGGCTGAGAGCATAATAGTCACCCTGAGCACTTTCACCAGCTATTTCTGCATTAACCTATTCAGGAAAAAAAATCTTCGGTTATCAAGCTTAGAGCTGCAATGATTTATGGATATAAATATAATTATTTAGAAGGCAATTTGACAACCTGTTTTATAAACATAATAAAAATAGAATGTTCATCCCTTAGTGATTATGATCTCCTCAACCTCAGCCTTTAGACAGTTCTAGCCATGAATGCTCTCCTATGACTGGGCCTCAAAGTCCATCATAAAGCAATTGGCTTTCCCCATAACAGTCATGCCACTATTGCACCCAGGGGTACATATGCCTGTGGAAAGCCCAATGACCGGGGTTTGATTCCCCAGCACTCCCATAAAGTGAGATGTACAAAGTGGCTTATGTGTCTGAAGTTTATTCCCAGGGACTAGATTCCCTGACTGGCTCATTCTTTGTGACTGTCTCTCTTCTATCTCTCTCTCCACTTACAAATATTTAAATGATTTTGTTTAAAAAAAGATGAAGATTAGTGAGTCTGTCTCTGGATTTCTTATCCACACACGAACATTCATGAAATTTGAAAAACACTGACCTGGGTAGTGTTAACACATTCATGATTTAAGGTAAACTCTTACAAATATTTAAAATATTTATCCACTTATTTCTATAAAATCTACTTCAGCTTCCTTCCATAAATTCTTTAAGTCAGTTAAAATTTCCCATGCAATTTCCATATAGGCAAATTTATGCTATAAATTGGCTTTGCTATCTTTAACATTTTTAGAGGAAACCATAGAAAGTATCTCGGATCTTTCTCATGCAAACTTTCAATTTAATAATCCACATGGGTGCCAATAAAACTAACCACAGTGGAGACACTCTTGTGAAAAAAAAAACTGATAAAAGTTGTAAAATACAAGCTTATCTTGCTGACTCTGATCTTCAGAAAAGCAAAATAAAGCCAAAGAAGAAAAGCCTTAAAACTTCTCTCTGGTGGAGGATACAGCACATGAAAAATTGATGACAAATAACAATTTTAAGACTACATTTAATTAAAGATTCAGTTCAAACAAAGGAAATATTTAAGAGAAAATAGGTGATGAAAATTTTTTGTTCAAACAACAAAGCTTACCAAGAACAAGAATATAAACTACCTTATATGAAAATAAAAAATTATTTTAAAGATAAATATGAAACAAGCCCATTTATTTATGATAGATAAAGCCTATTCCTAGTTCTGATTTTGCAGTTGCAACAACTTGAACATTGGACAATTCAAAACCTCTCTGAACTTCTTTTTAACTAACTTATGTATTGTTAATAATTAGATACATTGTATAAGCAATTCTTGTGATGGTCCCTCCATTTCCCTCTTCCCTGTCACCAACCCACTTAGGGTCCTCCTCAGTGGGATTGCTAGACCAGTCCATGCAATGTCTCTGGATATTCTCCACCATCGTGGCTCTTACAATCTTTACAAACCTTCTTCCAATGGGTAAGTTTTAAGTTTGCTTTATTATTGAGGTCTTAAGAATCTCTGAATTTCTGCTTTGGTCTCTGTTGATTATCTTCCATGTCTGTCCCCATTACCATTTCTAACTTGCTGTGGAACTAGGTCTCTCTCTCTCTCTCTCTCTCTCTCTCTCTCTCTCTCTCTATATATATATATATATATATATATATATATATATATATATAATCCAAAATTAGCAACATTGTATGAGCAAATATCATATTGATATCCCCATTTCCTTCTTCTCTGTCCCAGATCCACTGGGTATCCTCATCATTGGGCATACTGGATAAGTCCATGAAGTAGGGAGTTATGAATAGCACAAGAGGTAAAAATTTTCTTTCCCCCCAACCTCCCAAAACATGACTCTTACATTCTTTCTGCACCCTCTTCCACTCAGTTCCATGAGTCATGGTTGGGTGAGTTTTAAGTCTGCTTTATTGTTAAGATCTTAAGTGTCTCTGGACTTCTGCTTTGGGTTGTGTGGGTGTCTGTCTCACAGGGACCTATCCTAGGTTAACTGACTTGCTGTGATGACAGGTCTCATGCTTATCATGTCAATCTCTCATAGGTTTCATTTGGTTTCTACACAATAGGCCAGGGGTGATTCAGCTCCTGACTAGGTGTCAGCCATCATCTCAAGTCTTCTTGGTGGAACTGGGTTGTCCTCGGTTCTCACAGCCTTCTGAAAAATAAAAACAGAATCTCCAATAGAGAGTGAGGTCAGTATAGATTGAGACAAACATTGTTAATTTGGTGAGATTTAAATTGGTGTAGCCTCTCTGTGGACCCCTGGTTAATGGGGATTTCCCTTTGGAGTCCTTGTTCTTGGTCTCTGTAAGAGTTTGCATTGGATCCCAGTTCCAGCTAAGGGTTCCTTGCCACTGAAGAGACCTCTTTGTCAATCAGCAAGCTGTTACTTACCCACCTGTTAATTAATTAAGACTTAGTGCCACTATTGCACACATGAGCACTTCTTGCTAGTTTCTGCCAATAACAGTTTCCTCAGCATTCTCATAACATTAGTCAGTATTGTATATCCCCTAATTCCTTTCCTCCCCTTTGACAGTCTCTCAATTCATCTGTCAGGTTTGCTTACTATTAAAACTTCACCTTGTTAGGAACAGCATATGAGGGAGAATATGCTGTATATAAAGGAGAATATACAGTGTTTGTCTCTCTGTTCTTGTTTGAGTTCACTAAATATGATCTGTTCCAAGTCTGTCCACTTTTCTTTAAATTTCATCATACCATTTTTCCTTTCAACTGAGTAGAATTCCATAGTGTATATGTACCACAACTTTGATATCCATTAGTCCAGTGATGGGCATTTGGGTTGATTCTAATTCTTAGCTATTATGAATTGGAACATAAACATGGTTGAGCAAATGTCTCTGTGCTGAAGTGAGAAATCTTGAGGGTAGATTCCCAGTAGAGAAACAGCTGGGTCCATTGGTAGCTCTATATGCATCTTTTTTTAAGGAGCCACCACATTGCTTTCCACAGTGATTATACAAGTTTGCAATCCCACCAGCTGTGAACAAAGGTTCCTCCCCTCCCCATTCTTGCCAACATCTATTGTTGGAGGATTTTTTAATGATTGCAATTCTGACTGGAGTAAAGTGGAATCCCGGTGTTGTTTTGATTTGAATTTAACTGATGATTAAGGATGATGAAGATTTTCTTAAATGAGAATTGGCCATGTGTGTTTCCTCCTGTGTGAATACACATCTGTTTGCATGAGCACATATGCATGCATCATACACATAGGTGTGTACACAACACATTTCCACACATGATTTAAATAAATAGAGGAATGTTTTCCTTACAGGTACAAATCGGCTATTATACTCTTCATGATATAGTTTCATATTTTCATTTTTTCTTCATAAAATGTTTTTATACTATTTGCATATATGTTTAAACATTAAGAGTAACTTTTGGAAGCATGCTTATACCCATACCAGTGGATTGAGAGATCTTATACCAAAGAGTTATAATAATTAATCAGAGGACAAGAAATGCTTAATTTATACAGAAGGAAGGAATAATATAATTTTCACACAGTGTGTGATAAAATAGAAATAATGTTTCAGAAACATCAGGATTCCTATTTAATGTGGTATGATCAGGAGGGGGGGACCTAGAAACAAGTTACCCTGTTGTTGCAGTGACATTTGTGATTCAGATGACGGATATGTCAGCTAACTCAGTCAGTGATAGACAAGGAACAATGGAATAAACCCATATTGTCCAGAATGTTTTGAACAAATAAAAGACAAAAGCCTAGCAGTCTGGCTTAATCTATATCCACTGAGAAGTGTAGCATTGGAGAAAAGGATGCTATTTTAGAAAATGAAGGATATATTTCTCATGTTCTAGTGCAGAAAGTATTGCTTTTTTATCTCAATAAACTTCTATTTTGACTTAAGAAATACTTATTATGGTAGTTGAGAAATGGCTTGTTCCAATAGGAAAAATTATTTGATACAATTTCTAAGTTAACTTTTATCAGTATCCTATCTATGTGTGAAAGAATCCTACTAGAGATGAAAATAGATGAATAAAAATCAGAAGCATATATCTCTTACATATTGAAACAAAGACATTTTAAGATAACTTCATGTAAATTAAATTAAAAGAATCTTTTTTTAAAAAAATTGCAAGATTTTTTTTCCCTGAGAATGCCTTTCAGAAAATAATTTTTCTTCTTCCATTATGCTGTTACATAAAAATGAGACAAGCAGAAATTGCCTACATATTTGCCAAATTATCCTAAATATATGAAGACATGAAAAATATATTTAGAGGGATGAGGAGATGGTTCAGTCAAAAAAAATGCTTATCACACAAGCATCAGGTGTGGCCACACATGCTTATAACCCGTCCTGTGGGGAAGCAGGAAAAGGAGAATTGTTGGGGCTCACTGGTCAAACAGTCTGACTGAAAATGGCAGTTTCAAGTTCATTGAGAGAAAACAAAGCAGAAAAATGACAGAAGAGGACCCTGGTCTTCTCTGGCCTCCCCACACACATGTACACATGGTTTGAACACATATCTGCACACATGTAGATACACTATATGCACCACCCTCCACACAGAAAATACTTATTTATTATCATTTCATTGAAAATCCTAAATGTCATCTAATGGAACAATATGGTTGTTTGTCAGAAGCCTTTGTAGCTACCTTTAAAACTAGGGTTATTCTCATAAGATCCCTTTTCTACTTACCAAACTAAAATGTTTTTTTCTGTCATCCATTCCTAGATATGGCATGAATGTTAACAAACAGAAGCTTCAATCCTAATCTTGCACCAATATTCAGAATTTCATTATAATCTACCGTAGATATAAAAACCTACTACAGACAAAAACCCTACCATAGATATAAAAGTAGAATGCAATGCTACTGAAAAATAAGAATATCGAAGGTCAATGACACCAACCCCTTACTAGATGCAAATAAGACAGAAGTTGACTAAACCCTGGCCAGGTTGATGGCACTTTTTAAAAATGACATAACTATCTGCATGAGAAATGAAAAATAAAAAATAATTTCTGGATTTCAGTGACATTTAAAAGGATAGTTCAAGTATGTAACACAAACAATCAGGAGGCAGAGGCAAGAGAATCACCATAAGTTTAAGGCCAGCCTGGTCTACACAGAGTTCCAGATAAACAGGCCTTCACAATGAGTTCCTGTCTTAAAAAAATAGATTTAAAGCCATGTTTTTCTCAACATGTCTTTCGTAGTATTATATTTACTAAGAAATTAAAAATTTCAATATAAAACATTCTGAAGTAATCTTCCAAAGCCTAAGGAAATTTCCTGGTTAGTTTTTCCAACATTAAATAAAAATAAATTATGTTTCATAATCTCCTTTAAAAGTTACTGAAAATTAAACTTTTTTAAAAAAAACTTTATAAGGCTAACACTACTGTCATTTGATATTGTGGTAGTTTGAATAATGTCCCGCAATATAATTTACTATAATTGTGTTTATTAAATTGTTTATTGTCTCCAGGCTTCTGGCTGGAGGAAGTGTCACTTTGGCCTAGCCTCCTGGGGACTGGCCCTTTCTAATTTGGATGCAAAATACTAGGGATAGATATGCAAAAGAAGAGCCAGAACCTGGGCCTGGCAGTTCTGTATTTCAGTGAATTATAGTGTGCTTGCTTGCTTGCTTTTGGAGGTGTTATTTTCTCTCTCTGCTTGCTTCTGTAAAAGGGAGCCAGCCTTTTCCTTAACTTCCCCTGAATCTGTTCAATAAATACTTTCTTCTCCAAATTGTGTCTGGTTTGGAGATTCATCCCAGTGGCATGTGACTGACTACAACAGATTTGGTACCAGGAGTGGGGTGATTTGCTGAGATGAATCTGACCATGTGGATTTTGATCTTCTGGAACTTGTGTGCTGGAGGAATGGACATGGACTTGGTACTTGCAACTGAAGATGCCTTCCAGAGCAGTAAGCCAAGTTTTATAGACTCTTCTGGTGAGAATTTGGAAATGCTTAGTGCAGAGAGAATTGCATTTGGAGGCTTGGCTTGAAAATATTCTAAGGGGAAGGAGAGACTGCAGAAAACTTTAATAGAAGTGTGTACCTGGGCCAAGGGGTGGATGTATCCTACTGTCCATGCCCAGAGAGTTTGACCAAGGCTGATTTTTAGAAGTGGACTGTGTACTTGGCTACAGATATGGGAATGAGAATTTAAAAGATTTGAAATTGGAAAAAAACTCAAAGCAAGTTAATTTACTGGCCCAGAGACTGGTTTTTGATTATGGCACAACTGCTTTACATTGGAGAAATGCCTGAGGTTTTTCCACCCAAGAAGGACAGAAAGATGGACTGTGCAAACTCTTTGGAAAGGAAATCACTGAAAGAAAGGAATCTGCTCTTCAAGGTCACGTTTATTTTGTCCCTGAATTAACAACATGTCTATGTCCTGCATACCAAGTATTGCTTTTGGAAGCATGAGGAATGCATGTGTGGAGTGGGTTGTGAAGTGCACATGGTTCCAGGAGCCACTGCTGAGACACAGTATTTGGAACAGGGCGTGAAGTCCCTGATTGGAAATTGAAGCCATTGGAAGGTGGACCATGGTTTGTAATGGAGACCTGAAGACATTTTAGACATACAAGGACTGTGCAAGGGCTACCATGGAGCACTGTTTGCTGGGATGGAAGTTTTCCCAGCTACTCAGCCAAGCTGGAAGGACAAAATTGAAAAATCTAGAGAATTGTTAGTTATTGGTTGTGCTGTGGGACTTGGACTGCAGATGTGGATGTTTGCTGATGGTTGTTGAGTTTTCATTGGTCCTGTCTTTCCTTGTTATGCCTCATAGCAGTTGGAAATGTTTGCTCTGTGCCATTATATTTTAAAATCTTATAGCTTATTTTGATTTTCCAAAATTTAAAAGTTAAAACACAATCTTAACAATCAGATAAAACTATGGGGTCTTTAAAGTTGGACTAAACATAATATAGATAGTTATAATTATATTGGGGGACAGGAGTGGATTGTGGTAGTTTGAATAATGTCCCCCAATATAATTTATTATAATTATATTTATTAAATTGTAAATTGTCTCCAGGCTTCTGGCTGGAGGAAGTGTCACTTTGGCCTAGCCTCCTGGGGACTGGCACTTTCTAATTTGGATGCAAAATACTGGGGATAGATATGCAAAAGAAGAGCCAGAACCTGGGCCTGGAAGTTCTGTATTTCAGTGAATTACAGTGTGCTTGCTTGCTTGCTTCTGGAGGTGCTGTTTTCTCTCTCTGCTTGTTTCTGTAAAAGGGAGCCAGCCTTTTCCTTAACTTCCCCTGGATCTGTTCAATAAATACTTTCCTCCCCAAATTGTGCCTGGTTTGGAGATTTATCCCAGCTATGTGTGACTGACTACGACAGATATTGACTAAAATTACAGACTAATATCTCTCATTATCATAAACTCAAAAATGCTCACAAAGCAAAAAGTAATATAAAATTAATATTACAACTTTAACAAAAGGAATATATGCCAAGAAATATGACTCAAAATTGAAAGAATAATAAATTGACAATATTATTTCCACTTTTGAAAGAGAAACAGTACTATTAAGTTAATAGCTAAATAACGGCATTTGACAAAATTCAGTATGTGCTGATGAATATGTCTCAGAATGAAAAGAACAGGAGGGTTCCTCAGTGATCAAGAACACACATGAAAACTCTCAAACTCTTCAACACGTCTAGTGTCATGTCTCAAGATCAGAAACACACCATTATCTTCTGTAAGTCTTACTCAATATAACAAGGTGAGGCAACAATAAAATATTATTCAGATTGACATGAAAACTTTAATCATTTATCTTTAATAAGCATGACAGTTTCCATCAAAAAAATCCTAAATGCTTTTAAAAGCTTCTAAAACTAATAAATGAATTCAAAAATTCTCATAATAAAAGGTTATACATGATGTAAATTATATATTTTTATACTGACAACAAACATAGTTATTTGAAAGAAAACTATCATTTCCCCTAATAATATAATAGGAAAAATATATTTATTTAATGAGAAAGAGGTATATTGCTTATATTTAAAAAATGCCTTTAATCCCAATTAAAGCACTTGGGAGGCCAAGTTGGGAGAATTGTTGTTGGTTTGATTTTGAGGCCAGCCTGAGATTACATAGTGAATTCCAGGTTATCAACCTGGGTCAGAGGCAAACCCTATCTCAAGAAGAAAAAACAACAACAAAGCACAAACAACAACAACCAAAAAAAAAAAACAAAATAAATTAAAGAAGGCTAAAATAATAAATGCAGAGATACACTTTATTCATGCATTGGGAAACTCAATCGGAATTCTTAGTAAATTTGAAAATAAGAAGAAAAAAAGAAAATAAATTAAGAAATCAATTCTTAGTAAGCTGAGCTATAAATTAAATATACTGATCAAAAAATCCTAATGTAATGTTTATTTTAAATTTATGTTGATAAGATAGTCATTAAATATTGATGGGAAGACAAAACAATTAGAATATGCAAAATAATCTTGAAAAAGAGGGAAATATTTGACAGATCTCTTATGACTGGAAATGAAAAGTTATTATGAAGCCACACTAACTAACTGATATTAAATTAACTAAATGTTAGATACAAATATTAGGAGAAAATAATGGAAATCCATACAAATGTATTCATATTCAATTTTTTAGAAAGATAAATGTCATTTCCATAGAGAAAATATTTTGGCAACAACTAGATCTTAACATTTTGATTTGCATATTACAAAATAAACTTATGTTGAAAACCTTATTATTGACATAATATGTCAAAATAAATTGATTCACAATGTATCCTAAACCAAATAAGAAAGAGAGAAAGGGAAAGAAATAAACACAACTAAGAAAATAAGGAAAGTGTCTGTGACTTGGTTTTAGCCATGAGTACTTAGATGTAGCAATTTAAATACTGATAAAATAGTCTTATGAAAATATTTTCCTTTTCTAAAGACAATACCATGAGAATGAAAACACCAAACACAGAACTCAGAGAAACAAGAAAAAGCATAGTTTAGGCAAAATAGCAGTACTCATGTTTATTCAAAACCTCAATTAAAATGCTTATTTAAAATGATTTATTCATGATTGCTAAAATCTAGTAAAAAGAAAGATGTTCTTCCTATGTAAGGGATTAAGAACACCTATGAACTATGGCTCATAATGTAATTATTAATCAGATAAAGAATAGGAGGACTGAAGAGATTGCTTAGTGGTTAAGGTGCTTGGCTGCAAAGCGTAAAGACCTGGTCTAAAGCCAGGTGCACAAAATGGCACAAGCATCTGCAGTTCATTTGTAGCAGCTGGAGGCCCTGGTATACCCATTCTCTCTATCTCTCTTCTCTCTATATGTCTCTGCTTGCAAATAAATAAATAAAACGTTTTTTAAAGAAAGAAAAACAAAATAGGAAACTACTGATACAGTATCTATTGACTCAGCATTACACAATAATCTTTGAAGCATCTCACTAAGTGTAAGAAGTCAGGGCTGAAACTCTCTGTGAAGCTTTCTCAGGTTGGGCTGCATTGCATGGCTGGCCCAGGAATTCTTTTTGTGGGAGCTTGGACCCCATCCCTAACTGCTATTCACCAGAGCTAGTTTGGTTTCTTGCTCTAGGCTTTCCAATTATAAAATATCTACAGATATTACCAAATGTCCCTGTTGGTATGAAAATGTCACTTACTGAGAATCATTTGTCCATACATTATATGTTTCTACTCACATGGCATTCTGGAAAAAAAATCTAAGTAAGCATTGAAAAAGGGCAAGGCATGCCAGATTCAAAGAAAATTAACTTTTGACAAGATCATAGTGTCTACGCAGCATTCTCTAGGTAAAGGAATTAAGCTCCCTAGAGAAGTGCTTGGCTCTAGGTCATAGGAGGTAACATTGCAAGATTCATCTAAGTTATTTTGCATTTCTAGAGTGAAGGAATGATGGTGATAGGAAACTGACACAGCACCATGGAACATTGTAGAATAATTTTAAAACAGAAGTGATAGATTACAGGATATTTTTGTAGTGTCAAAGTATCTGCATGAAGCCACTTAAAAGGATAGAGTATATAAACAATAATATGGACTTGAGCGATGGCTTAGCAGTTATGGGGCTTGTCTGCAAAGCCTAAGGTCCCAGGTTCACTTCCCTGGTACTCACATAAAACCAAAGGCAAAGTTTGGCACATGCATCTGAATTTTGTTTGGAGCACCTCTCTCTCTCTCTCTCTCTCTCTCTCTCTCTCTCTCTCTCTCTCTCTCTCTCTCTCTCTCTCTCTTAAGTATTTTTTTAAATAGCCAGAAATTATCTTAAAAAACAATAATTTTACATTGGATAAACCAGGCATACACATCAACCAAGTGATCGATCAAATTTAACCTTGCCAAGTCTAATGACATGCTTTTTGATGTTCCATGTTCCTTGGCAGGATGTATGAAAAAGAATTTGAACTACCTCTTTCTTCTACAATACTCTTGAAAAACACAAAGCCTCAATCTAATCATGTGAAAATATCAGACAAGGGAAATCTAAGAGGGTCCCCAATGGAGAAGCAGAGGATGACGGTGGAGAGGAGTGGTGAGTGAGCAGATATGGGCAGGTGTTTTCATCCTGCACACAGACTGGTGATGCTGTGCACATGAAGGGTGTCAGCTTGTCCACAAGCACTCCGGGGTGGGGGAAGCATAAAGACAAGCCCTCTTCTCTTATCATTTTCAGTAATATCCTGGAAGAAACCAGCAAAATGAATCCTGTCATTTTAGATGTGGACTTTTTCTCCTATTTTATTTATAAAATTATCTCACCCTTTTCAAAATTACTTAGATTCCTTTTTTTTTTTTTCAGCCAAAGGATTGCTGGTTGTTCACAGTCCTTAGATGTCTCAGAGTCAGACAGAGAAATCACTAAACATTAGAGGAAAGCTCATTTTCTCTCTTCTGACTTCAGAAGGTGAATTGAAAGTTACCTTCAATTGAATATTCACTTTTAACATCAAGGCCTAGTGACAGGATTTGAAACTGGATTGAGGCGTATTTAATTAAAGCTAATTTCTTTCAAGGACTTTAGATCCTTCTGCTAAAGGTCTAGTAAAATAGTGTCTGAGTGAAGTTTCTGGATATTTTAAGTTTCCTAAATAGCTTGCTCAAATATGAGGCTTTTCCCAATCTGTTGAACTTAGACCAAAAATCACTGCATGCATTATTTCCTGTACACTATGGAATATATAGTATGTACAGTATTATTCACAATACCTACCTTTCACTTGGAAACAAAAGCCTGACTTCATTGATTAGAAATTATAATTCTTAAAATAATCTTAGTTGACTATAAACACATAGCCTTAAACGATGCCTCTTTCACTTTTGTTTAAAAAAATCATTTTAACAGATGCATGAATATGTAAACATGTACATATTCATGAGATACCATGGCTTGAACAAACAAGACTATCTTGTACAAATCTTAAAACAGTTTAAAGAGACTGATCTTTTATACATCTTACTTTTTTATTGTGAAAGCTTTGAAAATCCTTTCTTCTTTTTGACATATATGATACATTATTTTTATCTATGTTACTATAATGTACAATAATACAGAAGAACTTCTTGCTTCTTGTATTAGTTAATCATGTCATCACTGTGGCTACATACTGACAAAATCAGGGAAACAAGCATTTGTATTGGCTCACAGTTTAAGGGTATAGTTCATCATAGTCTGAAAGGCCTGGAGGCGGAAGCTTGAGACTTTGCTGGTCATGTAGGATCCACAGTGAGGAAGGAGAGAGATAAATGTTGATGCTTAGCTCATTTTCTCCTCTTCACGGTCTAGGACCCCCAGCCCATGGAGGCATATTGCCTATATTCACTGACCTCATTCAATCAAATGTAGAAACTCTCTAGCAGACACGTTCAGTGGTAATCTCTAGTAATCCCCATACTACTCTCAAATTCTCTAAGATCAACCTTTTTATACTCTAAAGATGCACGAGAGCAGCTTGCCTTTCTATCCTTATTTCGTTTAACAAAACAGTACCTAGCTCCACTCATGTTGTCACAAACAATAGGATCCATTCTCATTTCTGTTTCTGCACCAAAATTTCTTTATAATCCATCCATTGACGAATATTTAAGGTATTTCTAATTCCTATTGAATTGGCATGTGGATGTCTCTTTGTGTGTGTGATGTGGTGTGTTCTCATGTATGTGTCTGTGTGGCGCCTCGTGCACTTACCTCCATCATGATGCACATAGCTTTGATGGCCAGGGTAGGCCCTTCAACTGACCTCTCCACTACTCTTTTGCCAGTGCTGAGTTTAGTTGAGCTAGAATCACTTGCTAATCCTGGAACTTGCAGTTTTTCATGGTCTCTGCTCTCCTATG
>PVHP010037695.1:0-17230 GCA_004024765.1 Zapus hudsonius
TCTCTCTCTCTCTCTTTCTCTCCTTGCAAATAAATTTTAATATTAAAAAATAAAAGGCAGCAAACCAAAACACATTTGAGCACAGAAATAAGGAGAAAAAAATCTAAGCAGACATTTATTTGTGCACCACAGTCAAATGCCTTCTTGGAATTAGCAAATTATCCATTCAGAATATCCCTATAGTCTTTGATTTCTGTGGTGCTGGGGTTCAAATAGGAATTAGATGCATGGTGAATAAGTGCTGAATCGCTGGCCTGCACACCTGACCAAAGTCAAGTGTATACACACACACACACACACACACACACACACACACACACACACACACACACACACAAAACACAGACTCCTATAAGTGTTTGAGCCCAGGTCTCACTCATGCCAGGGAAACACTTTATTTAGTTAATCCATTCATTTATTGACTCATCATATTTTAAAGCAGAACCTCACTCAGTAACATAGGCTGTTATCAAACTTACTAAATAACTCAAAATGCCTTTGAATTCATGATTTTCCTCCTGGGTCAGAGTTTGGGTGCTGGGATTAGAGGTTTTTAAATGAAATTAGAATACTTGCATTACACCTAACTTATCAAAATGTTATCATTTAAATTTTCTGATAGATTCTTCACGTTTTTATAGATAACATATTTACTTGATGAAAATAAACATTTCATAACTGTGAACATTACAAGAATGAGAGCATTTCTTTATACTCAGAGCCATGTCTCTCGGAATCTTACCTGTGCTGCTGAGCGGACAGCCTGTGCTGCAGGATTGTGAAGGGTCCATGGAGCCCTCTCTGCTAGCTGCATTGCCCCGTGTTGGGATGGATGACATCATGATTTAGAGTGTTGGAGTGTTTGAACATACAACTCCACATTTCTGCCTAGGGTGTGTGAAGATTCATGGGGGTTTCTATGCAGTTATGGTTCTAATTTATGGGTACATTTTTTACTGTCAGTGTAGCATGACTTTGTTTTTCTAAGAATTGATTCCTTTCTGACTATATGTACTATAATTTTATCAATTTACCCATAAACTAATCCTCTCAGCACATCTTTGCCAAAATCTCTTGAGGTTCACTGCAGACAAAACTTGAATTTTAAGTGGAAAGGACATATGAATTAGTGTTTCAGTAGAAAAGTACAGTCCAAGTAGAATAAACCCAGATTCAAAATTATTGCTGCATAACTTGAGAATGATCAGATATTTATCGAAACTAGTGGAATTATTTTCATTGTGAAATGGAAGGAGATGATTGTAGATGCCAGACCTTTCATGACAAGAGTGTGTTTGCAAGAGACGAGGCCCTCTGGCCCCAAAGACCTCTGGGAGAGAATGACATGGAGATTCAATGGAACTTTTGCTGTTTTAGAACTGGCAGTGAGTGATATGCAATCGAGTTTTGGAAGAGCGAAAATTGATAGACAGAAGATCAGTGGGAAGCAGTCGTAACCATCCAAATAGGAAGTGACAAGAATCTATATCACAATGGTGACAGGAGGAATGTCAGAAAATGAGTGTGTCTGTGACAGATGACAAATGAGTAGCTGACAGCTTTGATCACTCTTAACTCCTCCCAGTATCCAAAAATACCTGCTATGTTTCTGGCCAGGAAATTTGAGCTAATGATGTCAGCAATGATTGACAGCTAACTTGAAAAGTAGAGACAATTTCTGAGAAGCTCAAGAATTTAGGTTGCAACTCAATTTGCATTAAAAAGTTTGAAAATTCAAATATCCTAAAGGGATGCTAAATTCAAATTAAGCCTCAGTAAGATGTCAGGTGTGCTGATCTTGACAAAGGAGATGTGAATCCAAGCAGGAGATTTAAAAAAGAAACCTGGAATGTCTCTCTATTATTCACTGCACAGTATACCTGGATATGGTGACCAATTTCAGTTATTAGAAAACTATTAACTTCACCATCATTTTTCTCCACTTTGCCTTTAAGAAACAAAAAATATTTTTCTTCTTCATTTCCCAGCATAAACCTAGACTAGGCTTGTGGGTCTTTTGCCAAGTAATTTCCATGTTCACCAGAGAAATCTTGAAACATTTCATATTCATCAGCAATTCTGTTTCATACCCAAAATTCCAACAAAAGAAAAATTATATACTTTCTTATCCAAGCTTAACACTTTTGAAGATACTTCGTAGCTACTGTGAAAAATAAAAGAAACCTAGTTAACTCCTGGTATTTATTTTCTCAAAAGAAAACAGATTGTTTTCTTTTCTTCCCCTTTTTGTATGACTATAATTATTATCATTATTCTTTTTCATTTCTGGAGAAGGGAAGGTTTTTGTTATGAACTGAATGTATAGCGGTAGATTAGAGAAATATTTGTTCTCTCTCCCTAAAATGATTGCCAGTGAGTATGAAAATTCTACCTACAATGAGGCAGTGTTTGAAATAATAGAATTAAATTGACTTGGCTCCTTTAAAATATGAGTCCATCTAACCATACAAAATGTAATGAAATGTGCATGAACAGCAATATAGCTTAAATAAAATAGGTTTGAGATCTGCTCTGAAGCACAGTCTCAAATACAATTCTGTTAATTATTATTAATAACATTTGATAAATTATTAAGCTTGCAGAACTGGAAGGAATATGTGAACCACAGACAGACATACTCTATAGACATTGCAAATGTCTACAAGATTATCAGAACTTTCTTGGAAAGTTTTATTCTTCAAAGAAATTTCCGATCTATACTTTCCCAAATTATTGCCTTGCATGAAGAATTTTTCTCTTTGAAATCCTTAAGTCAGCAAGTTGTATTAATTTTCTCAGGGCAGAGAAAATATACTCATAACAATAGTAACTTGAAGAAGGGAAGCTTTATTTTGACTTAAATTTAAGCACTCAGTCTATTCTGGGGTGAAGGCATGCAGAAGTGCAAAGCCCCAGGCAGGAAGCAAAGAGTTATGGGTGCTGGTGTTCACCTGGCTTTTTACTGCTCTTCAGTGCATGCTTCCAACAAAAAGATTGTTCTGCACACATTCAGGGTGAGTCTTCCCTCCTCAGTTAAATCCTTCTGGAAAACCCTTCATACACACCCCAGAGGCACATTTCTCTGATGACTCTAAATATGGACAAGTTGACTATGAAGATAAATCAGAAATATTTTAAATAATGGGGAAAGATAAGCTCTACTGTAATCATAGACAACGAGAATCCATTAATCAGCCTGGTTATGATTGATGCAAGTCAATCAGTAGCAATGCGGTATTTGAAAACAGACTTAGTTTTTTTTAACTGAAGCACTCTATGGCAATATGAAATTGGAAAAGTAAATTTATTACCTGGGATATCAGAAGGGGATCACTTCTTTACATCAATTTTAAAATCTAATAAACCAGTTTAAACAAATTGATGGTGAAAATTGGACTTATTTTTTATGATATTTGGATAATTGTGGTTTTTATATTTTGCAGTGTTATCAAGTCATATATTTAATATGCAGTTATAATTTCAGCATGCTAAATGATATTTGATGGTTCTTTTATGAGCTAATTATATAAAAAGGGCATAAACATACTGCATTACTATATTATCTTTAAACAGCACGGACTTGTTCTGCATTTGTCATAATCATGTTCATATAATTTTATTTAGTAGCTTAGTTATGACTACCAAATTAATATTGATTATAATATACTCATCTACTTGTATATATATATATATATATTTGACTATCCTTAATAACTGATCATTTGTAGACTTGGCTCATGGATGAAATTTGATTCTTCACTTTTATTATTTTAAAAATTAATATCTTTATTTTGAATAAGTATATACATTGCATGAACAAATCTTGCGAAGGTGTCCCCATTTCCCTCCTCTCTGTCCCCTACTCACTAGTAAAATGGAGACAATGACCCGTAGATAAATGTAGGATTTCAGAACTAAAAGAGGTAAAGAGCTAAGGTGCGACACAGTGTGTAGATATTTGTGTAGCTGCCACACCTCCCACAAACACACAACCACACAGCCCCTCCTAACACACAAGAGTTGGGGCAGGAAAAGTTAAGTTCTGCAGGTTCGCAAAGGGAGAGGGATAAACATCTAAGTTGAGGAACTAGTTTGAGGCAAATTTATGACAGAGTTTAGCAGTTTATTCCAAATTCTGGAACTTGCTTCATCATCATAACTGACTGGTGCGTTCTCACAGGGATCATATTAAGTCTGAGAGAGTTCAGTTCGGTAGAGATCTAAAAGGGAAATAGAAAGACAAGAACAGGAAGGCGATTAGCGGAATACAATAAAGAAATACAAAGCAAGCCAAAAGGTAGAGTGAGAACAAAGATTAAAACCCAGGGGCTGGGGATCAATATTTTTTCAGCTCTAATTAAGTCCTTACCCAATTTGACATTCTTGCCTCCTGGATAAGCACATCCTTTGAGCTGGGCCTCTTTGATTGTTCTGCCTTCAGTAATGGGATTTGTCATGAGATCTAGGTATTGACCACACACACTGAAAGATAGGTTAATTGGGCTAAATATTTTTTTCAATTTCTATATACCAGTGAATGGTCTAAGTGTCACATCTAATATCTATTACTCAACATAGAGAAAAGGTGGCAAAATCCAGACTCCATCCATCACAGAGCCTCCTCCTCACACACGCATGCTCACAGGCAGGCCCTCATCAAAAATCTTCAGACAAATAATGAAAAATGCCACAGAGCCATTCATTCTAGTGGGCATTTTAAGGGCATTTAAAAAGAAAAATTTTGGACGGTATGAAGATTTTTACTAATGTGTTTTACTCTAAAGGTTTCCTTTTTATTAACTAAATGTGCTTATTAAGTACTGATGAATAAGTAGCATGTTGATTTAAAAGGAATTATTTCACACAGGATATAGATGGTGCTTGTTAAAAGTAAGCTTATTCTATTCCTGTAATACTTTGTTGTTGTTGTTGTTGTTTTGAGGTAGGGTCTTTCTCTCTCTCTAGCCCTGGTGGACCTGCTGACCTGGAATTAATTATGTACTCTCAGGGTGACCTGGAACTCATGGCAATCCTCCGACATCTGCCTCCCAAATGCTGAAATTACAGGCACCAAGCCTGTTTTTAAAAGTAATACTTTGTATTCATATATTTAGAATTTCTACAATTAAAAACTGAATAGAAATTTGTATAGATATGAATTTATTTCTGAAGAACAGGAGGATATCAACAAGACCTCAGTATTCTGTAGGGATTCTGTTCCTATGAAAGCAACCCCAGCTCCTTATGTATCAGTGGAGCTGGGGATTAGAATTTAGATAGTCCCCCGCAAATTCCAATGCACCTCAGAATTTAAGGAGTACCCAAACTCTTGTCTATAAAGTTTAAGAATTAAAAATTATAGATCACCAGAGGATAAGGTATAGTGGGAGACTTTATTCAAAAGAGAATGGGAAGTTACAGAGATCTCCAGACACCAATGTGGAGAGTACATGTGGGAGGTCATAGCCAAAATCTATGTTGTTCAGCTAAAGAAACAGAAGAAGGAAAGATAACAGAGGGCTCCCATCATGAGGAAAAAGGATCATGTGGGAAGATCTTGAGTCACCATCACCCCAGCCATTAGGCCAGAGTGAAGGAAGGCCTACCTTTCTAAGGTCTGGAAATTCAAAAGTCCACCTTCTAGGAAGCAATGTGGAAGGAAGAGAGGCTGGATTTTGTTTCCATGAATTTTTAAGACTTCCACCAGGTAAGCCAGAAAGACAGCTGGTTGGTCCGTACCTGACCAATCAGTTTTAGCACCTAGGTTTGAACTCTAGCTAGAGACACCTCCCACTCAAGGGGAGGGGGCCTATGGACCTTGCCTGAAGGAGTTAACTGCCACAACCACCTTTAGTTACAGCATTTACCTCATGGCCACTTTTTAAATTATCTTTATTATGAATATATATTATGATATTGTATGAGCAAATCTTGTGAATTTGCCCCCTTTTCCCTCCTCTCTGTCCCATAACCACTGGGGTACTTCCTGCGTGCACATTCTGGATCTGTCCATAGGATAGGGATTATGAACTGTATCACAGGTAGCCAGTTTTTTGTCTTTTTTTCCCTTCCCTCTTTTGTAGTGTTGCTGAGAGGGGCGATGTCTTTGGATATTCTCCCCCACTATGGATCTTATGTTCTTTCAGCTCCCTCTTCCGCTAAGTTCCCTGATTCATAGCGGGGGAGTTTTGAGTCTGCTATGTTGTTGAGACCTTAAGTATCTCTGAATCTTTTCCCTGGGTTGTGATGGATATCATTGGTTTCTGTTTCCATTGACCTTTCATGGGTTATCAGACTTGCTGTGGTGATTGGTCTCCTTTGTCTCCTCACTCTCTCATAGGTTTCATTTGGGCCCTGTGTAAAGGCCAGGGGTGGTTTGTCTCCTGCCAGGATGTCAGCCATCATCCAATGACTTGTTTGTGAAATTGGGTTGTCCTAGGCTCTCTCACTGCCTTCTGAAAAATAAAAACAGCATCTCCATCAGAGAGTGAGATCAATATAGGTTCAATGAGACAACTTTGCTATTTTGGCTAGCTCCTAATGGGTGTAGCCTCTCTGTAGCTTTTTGGTAGTGGGAATTTCCCCTAGTAACCCAAGATCTTGGTCCCCATAGGATTATGACATGGAAACCAGTTCCAGTTAAGGGTTCTTGTCACTAAGCAGATCTCATAG
This sequence comes from Zapus hudsonius, assembly GCA_004024765.1. NCBI lineage: Eukaryota > Metazoa > Chordata > Mammalia > Rodentia > Dipodidae > Zapus > Zapus hudsonius. The sequence goes on from PVHP010037695.1 coordinate 6,673, forward strand.
CCAATCAGTAAGCTATTGATTACCCTCCTCAATTTAGTGCCACTATTGCACAGATGAGCATTTCTTGACTAACTGGTGTCTTCTATATTGCAGTGTGCTCAGCATTCTTGTGACATCTGTCTATACTGTATATCATTGATCTCTGCTTTCTCCAAATATCTTTAACCAATCCCCCTGGCATCTCATGCAACACCTTCCAATGATACACATGTCACCATCTGAGAGCTCGTTACCATTCTGGATCTAGAAGGATCTCTTGGTGGTGTTTGATGACATTCTGTGATTTCTTCAGCAATAGGGTCTTACCTTAGGCCTGGAGCAGGTATTCCCAGAGCTTTGACAGAAGTCTGTCAAATTTTGGGGAACCTGGTGAGTCTTTTTCATCAACAGCTCAGTGTGGGAAGGAACCAACAATTGGGGCAGGGAGATGCAGGCCTGAGCAATTATTCTTGAGGTTAGGCTTCCTCCCATTTTGTTCATGGCCCCTCATACGAGGTGGTGCCATCAGCTTCCTTGGGAGCTTACTGTATGAAAGCTAGGGTTTTATGGTGTCAACTCATTATTAGTTTAGTTTACTATATGAGTCCCCCCACCCTCCCATTATCACCATCAAAAATTCATTCCATTCCCTTTTACAAACTCCCTGTTCACTGATAGATTTTCTTAATGTTTCAGTTTAACCTGGTTAGGAACCATATATTAGGGAAAATATGTGGTGTTTGGCTTTCAGCTCTTGTAGTCACTAAGAATGATCTGCTCAAAGTATCAAAGTTGTAGTATGTACATATACACTATGGAATTCTACGGAGCTGAAAGGAAAAATAACATAATGAAATTTAAAGAAAAATAGTCATGGTCACTTTTAAAACAAAAGCTTATGCTGGAAAAATGTCACAGTATCATCAATGCAGTAACAGACACCTTTCAGAGATGATTCTCTATTAGTAGTCTCTCTGTTCAATAAAAATATACCTGAAACTCAGGAGAAAGTCATAAGAGTGCTAGCTTTATATTTGGATATTCCTTTCTCTACCACCACTGTTCAATAATAAGTATTTATTGTAGTGCAGTGTGTATTTCGGTATATGTTCATATTATCCAAGTCATATAAATCTGTAACATTTTTATGTATTTTTTTATTTTATTATGAAAAAATATGATAAACTTGTCTGTGGTAAAGATTGTAAATATCAATAGAGATATACCCCTTATTCTTTGTATTTTTAGTGTTTGAGCATTAATAAAATTAATTTATAGACACTTTGTCAATAGTTGTACACAAAGGAGTTAATAAATGTCATAAACAGAGGGAACAAGTAACTATATAAGTAAAGTAAATACTTATCTTATGTTAAGGATTTTTCAAAGGGAACAACTATATAGGTCAAAATGATACCCATTTAGATTTTAGGCCAGAACATATTGTCCATCTAAATTGTACCCTCAAGGATTGTTGAAATACTAATTAATCAACCATGAGTGAACCATACTGCACCATCAAAACTGGCTTTCTCATTTATAATCCAGGAATTCATTTAGAAGATTAATGAATACATTTTGGATCTCAGGAACATAGAAGAATAAGTTTATGAAAAGGAAAGGAGAATGGGAATGAGTTTGGGAGTTTAGGGAAAAAGTAATGAGAAGATGTTGGTAGGAGAGGAGATTATTCCTTTATAACTAAGCATTCACAGTGAGTGATATTTAAAAGGATACCTATGATTTCACCTTGTGCTGAGCCATGTGTGTGAGTGTGTGTGTGTGTGTTTGTGTGTGTGTGTCTGCCTGCTTGTGTGTGTGTGTGCATGTGCATGAGAGTGTGCATAAGATAGTCACAATCCACTATGCCTCTGCATCCCTAGTAAATTTGGAGCTTTAAGGTGACCTGAACATAAGATTGCAGGTAGCCTGTGTCTGTTGTCAAAATATAAGCTTCCATTGACAAATGAACAATTACTCTTTGTTTCATTATTGTTGAAACTGGGAAGCTGCTTCTTATATTTGAAGTATACCAAGTAAATGGATTTTCGAATCAGTGCTAAAGACTAGATTTAAGACATTTAGTGATGAGACATTTAAATCTATAGAGTATTTTAACCTGAGACTGCTGGTCAATACAAACACTTTCCTTGAACTGCTTATCAACCCTTTTTACAATGTGAAATTCTATCTTATAATATTCTTGCAATATAAGTGTTTATACTGGAGTGTAACTTCCACATTTCCTCATATTCATTATTTATTATACCATTGTGAAAAAATAGCTGAGAGAAAATAATTCAAAATTTATTTTGGCAAACAGACACAGAGAGCCCGTGGTCTCTTGGTGCCAAGTACATGTGCTTAGGACAGAGTATCTTCCTCACTTGCTGGCAGATGGGATGCTAGAAAGGGAAAGGGCAGCTCAAGAATGGTTCTCTCCTATTTTTTTTTTCTTTTCCTTGAATTTAGACCCTGTGGTAGTTTGACTGAATGTCCCCCAATAGATTCAAAAGTGTAAAAAATTTTCTCCAGCTGCCTGGTTGGAGGAGGTATCACCTAGGCCACATCTTAGGCTCTAGCCCTAAGGTGATTCTGGAGTGGATGTGAAATTCCAGCTATACATATACAAAGAGCAGTCTGAGCTCAGGTCTGAATGAAGGTCCTGATGTTTTTTGTGAGTTAGAATCGCAGTGTGCTAGCTGGAGGTGCTGGCTGGGTTTTTCTCTCTGTCTGGATCGATGAAATGGGGCCATTTCTTGAACTTCCCCTGGATCTGTTCTTTTCATAAATATTTTCCTCCCCAAATTGTGCCTGGTTTAGATATTCATCCCAATAGCATGTGGCTGACTACACCAGATCCCCAGCCCATGAGGTGCTCCTGCTGACATTCAGATTGAGTCTTCTGCAAAGTTTTCTCTGCAAGCACCCACACAAACATGCCCACATATGTGCCTCACCTATCTGTTAGATCATTCTAAGTTCAATCAATTTGACAGGTAAAATTAATCATCTCACTCCTAATAACTTTAGAATTAACCTAGAATCTCAGAATCTTCTTTTTTAATACGTGCACAACCTTAACACTTGTGCAAATGCTATGCAATACAATTACATAGGGTAAATCAAGACGGTAAAACACAATGGATCTAGAATCAGATAAACATGAAATATAATATCAAATCAACTAGTCAGATGACCTTGGTGAGTGGCTCACTATCGTTTATCTTCAATTTCCTCAAATCTAAAATGGAGATGATAAATCTCTCTTATGCATGTTTTTGAGACAATTGAACACAATTCTACAATAAGGCACTGACATAGTAAATGTTGAGTTGAGTTTATCATTATTATGGGTTCTTATTTTTAACTGTTAGATGACTTTGACTGTGAAACATAAGCACTTTTAAAAAGACATGAAACCCGGGTGTGATGGTGCACGCCTTTAATCCCAGCACTCAGGAGGCAGAGATAGGAGGATTGCTGAGAGTTCAAGGCCACCCTGAGACTACATAGTGAATTCCAGTTCAGCCTGGACTAGAATGAGACCCTACCTCAAAAATCAAAAAAAAAAAAATTTTTTTTAAAAAAAAAGACATGAAGTTGGGGCTGGAGAGAATGCTCAATGGTTAGGGGCCATTGCCTATAAAGCTTGATTTCCTATTCCATAGTACCCACTTAAAGCCAGACAATAAAGTGATGTGCATACATCTGCAGTTTATTTGCAGTGGCAAGAGACCTTAACAGTCCCATTTTCTCTCTGTCTCTCTCTGTCTCTCTGTCTCTCTCAAATAAATTATATATATATATATATATATATATATATATATATATATATAATATGTGTGTGACATTTTTGTGTGTGTGATTTTTACTAGATTATTACATTTATGGACTTATTTTTCCTTATATCTTTCCAGCATTATTGTATATCATATTACTCATTTTTTACCTGTGGTAAGATTTTTAATTGTAGATAAGTGTGAATGTGGCCCATCTTAAAAAGAAGCAGTCATGGAGCAAGAATACCTTACATAGAGGTATAAGCACATTACTTTATTTGAGTTTGACTTTGAATAGAGGGGAAAGCTCAGTGAGGAATTTATTGGAAAGAAGTGCCTTCTGAAACCTGTCTGAGATAAACACAAATCTTGTCTGGAGGAAAGTACATTCCATTTACACTTCAAAGCAGGCCCATATATAATGCTCCATCTCTTATGAGGAGAACGCTCAATAAAATATCATAACTTAAAAACAACAGCCAAATGATTAAGAGTCAGCCAACGCAAGTGTCAAGAGATTCCGATCAAGATTCCAAGTCACTTTCTATGGACAAGCTTGCTCAGATACCTTTAATGAACAAGGTGAGGAATATATGGTGAAATATTAGAGATAAATGGAGTTAAGAAAAAAAGAAAACAAAAAAGATTTTCTGATTAGTAAAGTGCTGGTAAAGACAGGGTAAGTTATACATATGCATTTAAATTTATAAATACATATATATTAAACAGCTATGACTTTATCATCTACTTACATACACAGAGAGGAGAGAATACACAGAGGTAGATCTGTGGGGTCTACCTCTGTGAATTTGGTCATCCACAGATTGAGAAAAGTATTTCACATGTTTATAACTTGTGCATACTATTTTCCTTGTCATTATTCATACATATAATAATATAACAAGTCCTGTAATAGTACTTATATAGGATGAGAAACCTAGAGATAATTGCAAGAGCTGGCAGGAGGACTTGTGTCAGTTAACCGGAAATATGGTATTTCAGAGATAAGTATTGAGCTTCATTGGATATTGATATCTTCAAATATCTTGTACCCAATCCCACAATGGATACCAAAACATGATCTCATAAGTCTTAGTATTAACCACCAACTATTTTTCTGAATAAATGCAGTCTGAGAAAAAAAGCAAAATTTGAATGGAATATATTGTACACTCATGACTCAAAAATAAAAAAAAATCATTTCATAAAAATGAAATACTGGGGTGAGGAAAAGATTCCACGGATAATGCTCTTGCCATACAATCATGGGAACTGGAGTTTGGATCCCCAGAATCTATGGAAAATCTGGGAAATTGTGGCAGCCCACTTATAACCCAGTTCTCTGCAGGTGGAGACAGCAGGCCCCCCAAGCAAGCTACCTACCTAGAGTAGCTGAACTGGTGTATTGTGGTTCACTGAGAGGTAAATAAAGTGGCGAGAGATCAATGGAGACACCCATTCACCTCTGACCTCCAAACACACACACACACACACACACACACACACACACACACACACACACACACACACACACAAATTGAAAATATGTATTGCACATGAACTCCCAAAATTAAAAAAAATTAAAAATTGTAAGTACAATATAAATTATTGTATTTCCTACACAGTTCTTTACATCTGACACTTGACTGCATGAAGCTTACTTGGACAGGTTGAAGAATAGCATCCTCACCACACTTGACTGCATATTCGAAGTAAAAGAAAAAAGGGTCTTTAGCAGGGCCAGTTTTATGATGTTATTATTTTTCAGGACTGTTTGGCTATTTTTCCCCTAGTACTTTTGTGCAATTATCCTCTTAGAGTAAATAATCTTTGTTATTTATTGTGTTTCTTCTTTTTTCATGTAGTTAATAAAATTTTCTAAGAATAAGCAGCTTTTCTTTTCAGGTGAGTCTTCAATTATGAACTGATTGCTATAAGCTGAACAGGCTCCCATAGAAGGGTTTCGGCTTCAGGCCTCTTGGGGTGAGGATCCAGAGTGTCCCCTTTGTAATCAAAGGGTGTTGGTTGATACACGAGTCAGCAATCCAGCTGGGCTAAGAGCAATGTTGATAGAAGTGTTGGCATAAGAAGAACTCTCTTTGCCAGAATCCATTCTGATTATATTCAGATAAAATTACAATTGGGCACATTATACTTGAGTCAGTGTAATTTGGGATACAAGAACTTTATTTTTAATTATATAATATTGTACTGGAATGGCCAAAATTTATCAGAAATTAACTTTTTTTTTAAAGAAATAGCATATAAGATCAACTTGATTTGTTTCCAGAATGTTTCATTTTATGTTTATCAAATTATTACCAGAAGAAACATATCACCACTATCCTGGTACATACAGGCTTCTCTGTTGCACATTCATACATTTATTAAATTCTTTTGATATGAATAAAAATAAGAAAGGACATTATAAAAATTCACTCTGATGAAAATATAAGAAAGATCAGATTTTTTCATTTGTTTTAAAACCCCATTTGTTTTCACTCCTGGAAGGGAGTTTCTTGGTGGAAAGCTATGTTGCTGTTAGTGCTGAGTAAGTGACTATGAAATTTCAGTCTAAAAGAAAATTTTTGTAAAGGCAGCGTCTCACACTAATAGAGCCTTACCTGTAACTCACTCTGTAGCCCAGGTTGGTCTTGCGCTTATGGATAACCTCCAATTTTACCCTCCTGAGTTACTGGGATTATAGGTGTGCACAACCACACCCATTACCAATTCTTGCATGCTCTTATTTTTAATGCTCAGTTTGTATACATGACCTCATCTAATTTTCTTACCTTTGGGTCAAATAACCATATTAAAATTTAAAAATCAATCATGCCGATATAGCTAAAAAAATGGGGAAAATATCTCCTTAGCAACATGGTAACCATGTGTAGATGTTTGCAGGAGAAAGAGTTTTGTTCTGATTTTGCCAAATGACCTTACAAATAGGAGTAATTATCCTCTTTTGTAAATTTCAGGTTTTTTTAAATCTTTAACAATATGACAAAAAATGAGAAAATAACAGCTAATTCCTCTCTTTTTTTAAAGTGCCAGAAAGTAATGTGTTGTAATGTTTTAAAAAGTCAAACAGAGCATGGATAAACACCATTTGCCAACAGTTTTTATTGACTGCCTGCACCTTGGGCATGTCATGTCAGAGATAGAACAGGTAGGAAAGAGGGAAGAGACACTCATCTTCTGCAAAAGGCACCATGAGCCCTTTTATGTGCTTCGAAGTGTTCACAGAAACTCCAAGAAATTCAGGAAATGAGTAGTTTGAGATGAGAAAAGTAAGGTGAGTTGAGTGACAATTTTTTAAATCTTATTTATTTTCATGGCCAGAAATTGGCAGAATTGTTACCTGACTTGTGTCATTGTCATTTATGGGAATCCACTTTTTTCCTTTCCCTTTCCTTCCTTCCTTCCTTCATTTCTCTCTCTATTTCTCTGTCTCTCTCTTTCTCTCTCCTCTCTCTTTCTCTGAAAGAGTATTTGTCTTAGCGAGAAATGTCAAATATCAGACAAATATTGTTAAATAGAGAGAAGAAAGACAATTACGTTCAGTCTATTTACCTTAAAAATTAAAATATATAAATGGAGACTGAGATAATAGAGTTAATGATAGAGATATATGTAAATAATTTCAGTTATCATTGACAATATGCATTTCAGTGTAAGGATATGGGTTTCCCTTTGGATCAGTTAATACTAGCTTTTCTGTAAGAAGCCATACAAGAACGTTGGCGGGGGGTTCAGTGTAAATGGATGACCCTCATAGACTCAGGTACTGTTGATTAAACTTGCTACTGAGTTTTTAGCAGGCAGAGCCCTGCTAGAGGAGGTATGTCAGTGGGGAAGTATCTTGAGTCAACCCCTCCTAGGTGTGCTCTATGCCAGATGGAGGTCTGGCTGTTTCTGGTTGCTGCTGTTGCCTTTTCTCTCCCTTCTTTGGATCTGTGAATGTGAGCCATCTTCCTCTGCCATGATGACCCTTCCCTGGAATCTGAAATAAACCCTTCATTTCCCTCAGATACAAGTTATTTTCCAAACCATGGAAATCTGAAATAAAATCAAGTTCTGTTTTTCTGGGTCTTAAAAAAAAAATCAGCTAGGCATGGTTGTACATGCCTTTAATCCCAGCACTCAGGAGGCAGAGGTAGGAAGATCACCATGAGTTCAAGGCCACCCTGAGACTACAGAGTGAATTCCAGGTCAGCCTGGGCTAGAGCGAGACCCTAACTCGAAAAAGCAAAAAAAAAAAAAAAAAAAAAAAAAAAAAAAAAAAAAAAAAAAAAAAAAAAAAAAAAAAAAAAAAAAAAAAAAAAAATCAAACAAGAAAATCTTTCCACTGAAGTCAGTACTGAAATCCAAAGCATGCCTGGGACACAGATGCCTTCCATGGCCTCTTGAAGGCTCTCTAGTCTGGAGGGAGGGAGAAGCTGTCTCTGGCCCTGGCTGCTACACTTTCAACCTCACTAGAAGAAGCCCTTGGTAAACCAGGGAGATAGGCCATGCAGTCTTCATTGGTTAGCCTTTGAGGTAAGGGACCTCCCCAAGCCAGCAGCATGCGGTCATGGGCTGTTCCACTGATGAGCATGGTGCAGTTGAGAAGCTGAGCAAGCTGCAAAGCAAGAGACCCAGGCCATGAGGAGAGCCAGGAGAGGTGACTGGCTGATGGAACTCTGCTTCAAGCCTCAGACTTCTCTCATTTTCATTCACATCTGTTCTTGGCTTCCTCAGCATTGTTTTCCTGGGCACTACCTCTCAGCTTCATCCAGAGTGTTTCCTTAAGAAAATTATGCATCTTTTCCGGCTGCATGGTGGCTTCCCAGTGTGGTTTGCCTTCACGTCTGCCCCACTGCAGGTAGAAATGGAGAGAGGCTTGAGGATGTTTATATGGTGGTTGATTACCAAACCTGTGGCTTTAAATTTAGAATAATGTATTTCTTTAGATAATGAAATTTCTTTAGACACACATCATCTTTGATTATGGGTTAATAAATACAAATCATGATCTTGTTAATACAAGTTGATTCATCCCTCCAATTATAAGGTGATGGAGCTGATGTTTGACTAGATTACAAAATTCTATTTGTTTTCCAATATCAAGCAATGGCTGATATTTAATTTCAATAGAAATATTATAAGGGCTAAACCAATGGTGAGAAAAGAGTTTGAATCCTTGGCATTCATGTAAATGCTGAGTGGGTGTGGCTGCCTGTTTGTAATCCCAGCAATGGGAGGTGATGACATGGAATTCTTGGAGCAAACTCTCTAATAAAACATAATCATTGAGCTTTGTATTCAAGTAAGAGACCTGCCACAGGACATAAGGTGGTTAGCAATTGGAGAGTAAGTACTCTCTACATCAATTTCTGGTCTCCACATGCAAGCACACACATGTGTACCCAACCTGCAAATACGTGCACCCTCATACATGTGAATCAAGCACACCACACATGTATACAGAAAGGAGGAATGTTATAGGAATGCCCAGTTTGCTCTGACCACCATGCCTGAATGACTTCATAAGAAAAGACCAAAGATGTTTAGTTAATAGAGACCCTAGATTTTCTGAAAGTACTCAAGTTACAGTATTAAGAAGAAATGAAATCATTGTGACTATTTGTCTTGTTGACATTATCCTCTCTTAATAATGGAGAAAAATGGAAAGTTTGTTAAGACATCTTGGGTATCTCCTATAAGAATGCTTTACCACTCAATGTCGTCATTTCTTGTGCAAATAGTTTAGATAAATTATGGCGGAGAAGGAAAGTTGAAGAGAGTAGAGAGGACTTGGTGATCAATTTTCCCAGCACCAAGATGAAAAAAAAAAGAAAAGAAAATTCAATAGATAATATTTGAAATGTGCTTGAAAATTCTGAGTCCATGAGCACAAAAAGTCTGGAGACGGTGAACTTTCCGGGCTTGTACTAATGACACTGGTGGAAATGAGCAGCAGTCATGAGTTCTAGAATCTTAAGTCCCAGGATCAGGAACTGGACAGGAACATGTAGTTAGCAGCAAGAAAAGTGAAATAATTTGTTAAGAAAAGGTTCACTTCCAAGGGAGGAAGCAGGCAGAAGCAGTTTCTAGGCTCAAAGGGACTCACGGCACAAAGAGTTGCTATTCTTACATATTACTTTAGTGATGGCCTTTTGCCTCATTTTGCAGTATGGGCTTTCTCTAGAATATTCTGTTATGTGTGGTTCCATATGTGTGATGGTTAAGTTTTGTTGTCAACTTGACCTTTCAAGTAATCTTAGGTGGGTCTCTGAGGATGTTTACAGGAAGGCAGCTCTCAGCATGGGGCAGGATGTTAAAAGCTCAAAGAATCTAGAAGTAAACATCCTTTCCTGTGTAGGCAGTACAGGAAGAAAATTCCAGAGACTCAGGAAGCCATTAAGTCTAGGGAAGGGTTGTAAAATCCCACCCTAAGCCTATATAAAGGAGAAGAAATTCTCTTTGGTCTTCCTGTCTCTTTGCTATTGTGTGTGGTATAGGTGATGGGTTTTTCTCTCTGCTTGGACCTGTGAAAGAGGGCCAGCCTCTTTCACTTTTATGAAACTTCCCCTGGATCTGTAGCTTGAATAAATACTTTCCTCACCAAAACTGTGCCTGGTTTGGAGATTCATCCCAGCGGTGTATGGCTGACTAAGACAATATGTAACTTCATAAATGGCTTTGTTTCATTAACTGAAATCTCTACCTAGGTGCTTGCATTTAAGTATAACGAGCCATCAGTTAATTGCTTACACTCTGGAGTGTAATGGCATAGGTCAGTCTGGGGATTT
>PVHP010037696.1:0-17234 GCA_004024765.1 Zapus hudsonius
TGCCAGAGTTTGGCACACCTTCCTGCCGCTGTTTGCAGTGCTGTGGCAGAGGTGATGTCCAGCCCTCTGCTCATGCCATCGTTTTCCCTGCCAGGATGGAGTCTCCCCTCGAGTCCGTAAGCCAAATAAACCCATTCCTCCACAAGCCGCTTTTGCTTGGGTTCTTTCTGTGCAGCAACTAGAAAGCTGACTGCAACATCGTCCCACCATAAAACAAGAAACTCTATGTTCACTGAGAGTCTCTGTCTCTGAAAAAATGAGGTAAATGATAATTGAGGAGTGTTCTCCTGTGCTTGTGTGCACAAGGAGCATGGACATACACACACATATAAAACACACACAACCCAAGAAAAGTTGTGTTGGAAAGAGGGAAAAAGCACTTGTGATGTATATGTTAGCAAGGTTGTGTGTCTGCAGTTGTATGGGCCCAAATTGAACTGAAATCTCTTGTCACGAATATTTATGGTGGTGTAATTTAAGAGGATGCTGTCCAGGATAAGACATTAACAGGCAGGCAAGCTAGTCAGGTTTCACAGCACGAGAGCTGTGTATTTTGAGACACACATTATGCTAACTAAATGCTGGGTGTGGGGATCCCAACCTGCTGTAATTGATGGTTAATATTAAATATGACATTGATTGACTTAAGAAAAACTCAGATGTCTGGTAAGGCATTATTTTAAGGTATACAACTGAGAGGGTCTTCAAAAGAGACTAGTATTTGTATTTATAATAGGAATAAAGGTGATCACCACTGATTCACTATTATCTGAGGTCCTGAATAGAACATAAAGGTTAGAAAAGGAAATTTTTATTATATATATGTAAGTATGGATGTGTGCCTACCCAACTATCTATCTAGATAGATACCCATAATACATATATGTGGTTTTATATGCATATATAAATAATACATGTATATAACCATATACACATACATCATACACACTATATATTCATATACATATAGATATATATGATGTATTATAAAACATGTAAAATTTATATATTCTGTAATTGTCAATAAAGTGTTCTTCTTACTCAGAGTAGTGTTTTGGGTCCTAACAGCAAAGAACAAGAATGAAAAATTTGCAAAAATTGGAATGAAGTGTCAAAGGAAAGATATTTGAGGAGAGTACTGGCAAATTCACAGTGCTCCTTACACAGCCTTTCCTACATATGAAAAAGTCTGAACTCATCCCCGAATCCCACATACTCAATCCCAGTCCTTTATAAGTAAACCACATCTATAATGGTGTTGTGGTCAGCATTCTAGTTGCTGCACAGAAAGAACCCACACATAACCGTCTTGTAGAGGAATGAGTTTATTTGGCTTACAGACTCGAGGGGAGACTCAATCCTGGCAGGGAAAACGATGGCATGAACAGAGGGGTGGACATCACCTTTGCCACAGCACTGGAAACAGTGGCAGGAAGGTGTGCCAAATACTGGCAAGGAGGAGCTGGCTTATAACCCCCATAAGAATGCCCCCAACAACACAGCTCTTATGAGGTTTTAATTCCTAAACTGCCATCAGCTGAGGATCGATCATTGAGAACACATTTATTTGTTTGTGGGGGACACCTGGATCAAACCATGACAATGGGTGATTGGATAATCCACCAATATTTTCTTTTCTCCTTTTGTAGAACACTTTTGATTTTAATACAACTTATACTACATTAGCTATGTGCTTTGACTGCATAAATTTTCATGTTCTAATAATTTTGTAGGTATACAAGTTTGCTTTTACATTTGAGGTATTATTACATAAATTACTTGTTGATTATCACAACCATCTTGTGGTTGTGATATTAATTTTCTCAAAAATTAAAATTGAGGCTCAGAGACCTTAAGTTACCATTCAATGACATTTTTTTAGATGTGAGAAGAGATGAGATCAAGTGCTTAGCTGTGCTTAACTTCCTGATACAGGCACTCCTCTTTTTCTTAATATTTCCACTCAAAAATTAAAATTGAGGCTCAGAGACCTTAAGGTACCATTCAATGACATTTTTTTGGAATTGAGAAGAGATGATATCAAAGTGCTTAGCTTCCTGGTACAGGAATATTTCCACCATAAGATCAAGTCACCATAAATTGAAAAGATCACAGATTGAAAGTCCCCAAATTCTCTCTAAAAATTAGTGTTTATGACCATATATTAATGGCATTCTTACTTTGGGTTAGAGAAGCTTCTCTTTACAGATGATGGTGACTACTGAAGAGACTCAGCACTCATTAGAGTGCCGAGAAAAAGGGAGAATGGAGTGTACCCCACTATCGAATCATCTCTGTCACACCCTCCTAGGCTCAGGGAAAATGGAAGAAGAGGTTGTGGGAAGAACATGAAAGCCAAAGGACGCAAAAGAGTGCTTTGCAATGCTGTCTTTCAGGGAAAAAATATTAGAGGTGACCCTCTTGACCTCACAGTGGCTTTTGCTAACTGCACAAGACTTTCATGGTATGAGGGGGAAAACGGATCTCAACATAGACTAGTTGGAAAGAAGCAGGGGTGCAGTGGAGGGAGGAATAAAGGAGACTTGATGAAGGAGGGTTATGGGATGGATAATGATCACAGAAAACTGTGTGTATATGTGAAGGTTGTCAAAAAGTACACTCAACACATGAAAACCAAGACACACAGATGGGGGAATGATAAACACAATGAGCCATGAAATGTTAGGATTCAATATCCAAAAGTGCTTGTGTCACACTATAACATTGTTTGTTTCCCTTGGCGATCATGGGGCTGCTTGTGAGCTATTCACTGTTTGAAGTATTATAGAATTAGCTAGGGAAAATAAATCTAATTGCACAATTCTCATTAAATGTGTATCACTTTTGTACCACTATATAGTCAAAATCAAACCGTGTCAATAGCAGGGATATTTATCCTATCAGTATTTATGTAATAGCACAAGTTTCATTGAAAAAGAAAGAAAATATGTCTACAGCTACTAGGAAGTTGGACATCATGAAAATAAATATTCTCAATGTCTCAATCTCTTTTCTAGAGATGTTCTTCTAATTTTGTCTGTGTGACCTAATTGGATTGGTACATAACTGTAGGTAATGTAATGGTTTCAGATCTTAACACCATGTTAGACATGTCTGTAAAAATATACCTTAGTCAGGAAATAACTTCTTCCTGATTCTCCAAGTCTAGAGTTGTTTCATCACTAAAAACTAATTCCTCTTTTAGCTAACATATAGAGTGGACAAATGCTCTGGTCACCAGGAGGGTGAGTGGCTTGGTGAGGAGTACAGAATGAATACCATGCAAACATGGCCTCCACACATACACACTGCACTGAAATGTATCATGCTGTGTACACTTCTAATCTCAAGAAAAATACAGTGTCACTATTGGTGGATTGCTCCCCACTTTCATGTCAAATTTGATTTATGAAATTATGTAAAACTGTTGTAACGGTGTAATGGTGTTTCCTGAGAAAAGAAGCCAACTCATATTAAAGCATAATGAAATCTCATAAGAGTGTAGCCATCTTTCAGTAAAGACTTCCTCTGATGAAGTCCCAGTAAGAACAAGGTTGTGCTGAGAGAGGCCCTGGTCCTGCCTAGTCTTCTGAGAGGTCACCATCATTATCACCTGTAGGGTAGCTACTGCATTTTGTGTTGTCCCCTCTGTCTTGAGATAGTAAAATGAAAACAGAGACATGATGTACTGTGGGTGACTCTTTTCACCCGAGTACTATTTGGAACATTATTTTGTTTAGTTTACTGATTAATGAAGTAAAGATTACTTTGTATTGATATTACGAAACAAATTTGAAATCCGAAAAAAAGATGTTAATGTGTCCTGTGATTAAAGAGACTAGAGTAATAAGGTAGAATCAGAAGGAACCACCAAAGAGGTGAACATAAAATTAGTACAGAGGTAGAGAGAAAATAGGAAGCAATGCATTTATGACCAAAGTGCTTTAGAATATTCATCCTCCAGCTCTGCACACCTTTAAAATTATACAATCACTCTGTGTTCAGGAACAAGTACCACGTTGAGGGAAGGCCAGGCTTGCTGTGCACACATGTATTTACCAACAGAGCATTCTCTCTCCTCTCTCTCTCTCTCTCTCTCTCTCTCTCTCTCTCTCTCTCTCTCTCTCTCTCTCTCTCTCTCCCCTCTCTCTCTCTCTTTCTCAGCTTCCTTCTCTCTCTTCCTGTCTCTGTCTCATTCTCTTCCCCAACCCTCCAGAACTTAGCCAGAGTGTGTCAACTTTATGAGGAAAGCTACTCTTCATCAGCTTCATTTCCTGCTATTTCTTCCATTTATCTCCATAAATTTCAGCCCGAAAAGGAACTAGTTATCTAGTACATTAATCTGTAATGAGCAGGAGAACTGTTAAAATAAGAAGCGTGTATCACTAGTCATATCTCAATTCAAAGTAATTTTGTATGAGCTCTAAGTAATACTTTGGAGTGCTACTTAGAGATTACAGTAAAACTTTCTAAATGAAAGCCTGTATTTTACCTTCTGGTCTTATAATTCCATATAAAATGAGTGAAACTAAGGAACAAGATTCAGCTGGAATTAAAGGTAGGGATGGTTGAACTAATCACTGTACTCAAAGCCAGGCCATTCCCTAGAAGGTCCCTTCCTTGACCTTTATCCCAGTTGACAATAAGCTATATTAGAAAAAAATAAATGAGCATATATGTGTGTATATGTGTATGTTTTTGTTGCTTTATTATTAATGCCCTAAAGGATGGCCAGTGCAATGGTTTGAATGTAGAATGTCCCCCATAGCCTCATGTATTTGTGATGAAGCCTTCCACTTGATCCCCAGTGGGTACAGCCTTTAGGAGGTAGAGCTTTGCTGGAGGAAGTATGTCACTAGAGGTGGGCCTTGAAGTTTATCAGCCAAGCCCATTGGGTGTTTAGAGCTAGCTAGCTCACCCTTACTGCTGATGTATAAACACCTGAGTTGGTTGCTTGTTCTGCTCTGCTTTCTCCACTACAGTGAAATTTCCCCTCAGAACTTTAAGTCTGAAATAAATAAATATTTTCCTCTCATAAGCTGCTTCGGGTCAGTATTTTTTCAGTATATTTTTTGAAAAGGCTATGCTACAAAGTCTGGTGTCTTTATGTTCCTGACTTGCTCTAGGGAGAGTACGTTTTTCTTACCTCCACATGCTCGGTACAGTGCTTTCTCCCATTTGACACTAGAAAACATTTGACATCATCTCTGTCCCCACCTATTTCATAGCCAGTCCCTTTTTTATTATTATCATTGGCAACTCCACTTAAAACTCAGGAAGTATTTTTATTGACTTACTGCAGTCATTTGGTTCTTCCTCTCAAAGCTCATTGCATTAAGTTTAGATACAAGTTTTTTTATTCCCCATGCAGACTGCAAAGTCCCTTTTCTGTGATAGTATCTGAAATATGAATGAACAAGGCATTGTCTTACTAGTCTATGTTGCACCAATGTCTAGCCCAGAACCTAGCACTAGAGAGGTAGTGAATAAATGGTGGGTCACATACCTTCATTGATTTGGATTTCAGTCCTGAATGAGTTACAACTGCTTCTTGACATTGGGGAAGCATCTCCATTTCTCAGGATTGATGTTACTGAAAACTAATAAAAAGTTAAAGTGGTACTTAAGTTGCATTTTTTTTCCAATCTGAAAGGAAACATTCTCAATAACAAGTAGAAAAGCACTCTGTAACATATATACTGAAAGTGACATGGGACAAAGTGGAATTCGATCAGAATGGGGTCAAGATCCAGGCTGGCCCAGAGGAAAGTAGTACTAGCAACAGCTCAAAGTTCAGTTACAAAGCCCTTATCCTGAGGAAAAAAAAGTGCAGTGTCCTTACATACTAGCATCTCATTTTGTCCAAAGACAGCCCCACATGGTAGCATTCATTTTCAGCAAATTAGTGATGTTCAGAGGTCTTAAAGCAGTTCTATGCCTGAGCATTCCTTAACACTCTGGAAACTGAGATAAAATCCTGGGTACTAGATAAAATGTTAAGGCTCAAAGTGGAAAATAAGTCTACCAAGAGAAATGCAAAGAGAAATGGCAGCTAGGAAGGCATTTGCATAACCTCTGTTGAAATGGTGCACAATATGAAATTCCACTCATTGATGCCAGCCAGAATCTTGAATTTTGCTATCCAATCCCTGTCTGCCTCCCCATGCAAAAACAAATCAGTAAAATAAAATAAATCTTAAATTATTTTTGTCATTTTCCATGGTATTATAAGTTGCTTATGCCCAATTACAAATCAGCAATTTATTTTCCACTTCAAATTTGGGTGTATCAAATTACCTTTAAATTTACTGGCATAAAATTGTATTTTTTTATGCTTTTGGATTATGCAAGTTAGGAATTTGGTTGCTGCAAGATGAGGAACATTACCACTTGTTCATGATCTCTGTTCGCAGAGGTTGGGGTCACTGGCAGATATAATTATTGAAGGGAAGCTTCACTCTATAGATAAAATGATAAAGATTCTTAATGCCAACTTTTGAAATTACTTGTGGCTATTCTTCAAGTATGAATATTTTGGCATAGTAAGATATCACATAGCAGCTTAAGATTTTAAATAAAGGGGTGACATAGCCACATGCTGCTGAGATGAACCTCCAAACCAGACACAATTTATGGGAGGAAAGGATTTACTGAAGCTACAGATCAAGGTGAAGATCCATAATGGAGAAAGAGATTGGCCCCCTTTCACAGGTCCAAGCAGAGAGAGAAAAAACCCATTCACCAGAACCACACACACAACAGCAAACAGGCAGGGGGCCAAGGAGAGAAATTTCCTTCCCCTTTATATAGCCTTAGGGCACGGTCTTACAACCCTTTCCCTGACTCTTTGGCTTGCTGAATCTCTGGAATTTCCTTTCTGCACTTTCCTTCCAGGAAGGGATGTGTTAATTATTAGCTTCCTAGAGCTTCCTTACATCCCCATACTGAGAGGGCAGCCTTCCTGTGAACATCCTGAGACCCACCCAAGATTACTAAAAAGATCAAGTTGACAATGAAACTTTACCTAACCATCACAAGGGGTTTCTCCAAATCCCTCTGTGATCTTCTGGTAATAGTTCCTCCAGATCTGAGACACATGTTATAAAGACACAAGTTATTTGTCTAAGCATGATATTAAATAATGGCAAATATCTGCTACAGAAACACTTATTCATAATCAGGACAAATGGATAGCAACCAGTTGTTGTAGTCAGCCACAGGCCTCTGGGATGAATCTTCAAACCAGGCACAATTTGGGGGAAGGAAGTATTTATTGAAACTACAGATTGAGGGGAAGTTCTGTAACAGTGAAAGAGGCTGGCCCTCTTTCATAGGTCCAAGAAGAGAGAGAAACCCATCACCAACACCACACACAGAACAGCAAACAGGCAGGAGAGAAAGGAGAGTCTTAGAGTCTTGCAACCCCATCCCAGACTTAATGGCTTCCTGAGTCTCTGGAATCTCCTTCCTGCACTGTCCACATAGGAAAGGATGTTTACATTCAGCTTCTTTTTGTTTCTTTACATTCTTCCCCTTGCTGAGTGGCTGCCTTCCTGTAAACATCCTCAGAGACCCACCCAAGATAATTAAAAACATCCAAGTTGACAAAAAAAAACTAGCTATCACACCAGCTGTCAATGGAGAACAGCAATCCTGGAAACTCAGCAGGACACATATTGCCATATTATGAACAAGGATGGATTCTCTCATTCTCCCTAGGTTTTATTATCTATAACTTGGGTTCAAGCCTCAGAGATACCATCCCTCTCCATTCAAAAATAACATTTGTACTAGTGTATCTATATCTTGTACTGTGTCCATGAGAAGCTGAAAACTCAAAAGCCACCCTTCCTTTGTCTAATGTCCCCCATCAGAACTGATAGTATTTATTTAAAGCCATTATGGGCTTCCTGCTTATCAATTTATAATATACTCTCTTAAGCAAAATCAAACCTACAACTGTCTTTGAAATAATCCCTTCTCTGCCTTCGGTTCTTTGTGAGTTTCTCACGGAATAATGCTCTTAAGATTAGTTAAAGAGTTTCTGTTCAGCAAAGAGGCCCCTCAGCGGAACCCTAAAGTACTCTTCAAGCCTTTGATCTGCCTGAAGGGTCATAAGACATCTACTAGCATCTGAGCTCCTAACAAAGGATCTTGTGCTGTAGGCTTAGATTTTATCTTGCCATAAGACTCTTTCTCTGAGAATCTTTCAGTAGTTGAAAAGACTTTTCTGGGCACTTTACACTTAGAACAGTTTCCACAAGACAGACGATTAGTTCGTTCTCTAGTTCCTGTCTCTCTTCTTCTGACATTTCTGCAGGCTGCTTGGAGAGAGCGGGCACATTTCTTCAGCTATCTTACCCCAGGTGACAGTTTTGCTAATCTTTGAGCCACTACATATCAAAGACCTCCTTTCTTCCAACATCCAATAACAATTTATTTCTTTTCCTCTAGGTCTTAGGCTATAGTCTTTCTCATTATAATGTTTTTCTTCTTTGTCTTCATTTTCTAGAATGTTTTTTATGACATTTTTCAAACATATACATTGCATTTTGCCAGCAGTCCTCTGTTTCCTACTACTTTATATTGATGTCACATTTTAAATGATTATTTCTAGTGGTTATGAGCATTTCCCAATCCCTGTTACATGTGATTCAAATTGGGTGACTGGGAAGCTTGCCTTTGGTAAGGCTACATGTTAAGCTTTGGCAAAATAGGATCTTCATTACAGAAAGTTTAAGGTCTGGAATTACTGAGGATCATTCTGCCAATACATTTTCTCTATTTGAGAATTAAGTTAATATAGAGAAAAATAGGCTAAAGATTTGAGAGATGTAGTATGATAAACATTCTCATCGTGAGTGAAATCAATCAAATTTAGCTGGATTTTTTTTTCACAGATATGAGGCAATAAATACCCTTTACTTTAATCTAGTCTGTTCCTGAAAATACCACAGTGCTCTGTCCACAGCCGCACTCAGACTGGCCCATGCATGTGAAAATAAAGAAACAAAAACTTCCTCTCTGTGAGGGTTAATGCGACCTCTTAATCACCTATGAAGGTGTGATTGCTACTGTGAGGGAACATGAGAAAATCAAAGTGAGGAAGTGACAACCTCACTGCCGTCTGCTCAGAACGTTACAATGAATACTGTAGTTTTGCCTCCACGGCAAGAACATTCTTAAGAGATTTAAAACTCATGTCCCTAATTGGGTTTGATGATCCTATAAGAACAGAAAACACTTTAATAAATATCGAATGTGGACTGCAGAGGTGACTTAGCAGTTAAGGAACTGCTTGCTTGCAAAGCCTAAAGACCTGAGTTCAATTCCCCAGAACCCATGTAAAGTCAGAAGCACAGAGTGGCACATGCATCTGGAATTCTTTTTCAGAGTCTGAAGGCATTGGCGTGTACATTTTCTCTGTCTCTCTTCTCTATTTCTCTCTCTCTTTCCTTGCAAATAAATTAATATTTTTAAATATCAAATGTTCTTACTTAAAAAGAACAAATCCATTAAATATACCATCATTCCCTTGAAAAATTAAAGAACAAATATAATGTTTTATTTTGGTTGTTCAAAATACAAAAAAATGCTAACATATTCCAATACAATGAACATTTACATGAGAAAGGGAGAAAATAGCATAGTATGAATGTATTTTTTCCTGGCCACGAGTCGAGTCAGTAATCAGTACTCTACAACTCTGAAACCAAAGCACAGAACAGGAGTCTAGAAGGACGATGGAAACCATATCCACCTCTCTGCTTGCTCACAATGTCAGGTCCCCTGATGCCATTTACTGTAGCTGTTGTCATTGTGACTACTTGTTGCATGGAAGAAACTCTACGGAACAGTTTTATCCTTGGGTTCGTAGTGTTTTAGCTTCCTTCTGCCTGCTAATATTCACTGAAATGAGGAAGTGAGGAGTTCTGATCTCAGCTCCCTGAAAATGTGAAGTCACTCCCCACACTCAACTTTTTTTTTTTTATTATTATCAGAATTGCCTACAAGGTCCTATTAAGTTGGAAGTTCTATAGTAGGTATTAGACATGTGATATTGGAAATAACTGAGCTTTGCTCTCAAAGTCATTCCAGTTTAGAAAAAAAATACTTAGATAAGTTTTTTTTTCCTTATTGTGAAGTAAATGTTTTGAGGTGCTACTAAGAGCCTTCTCTAACTATCAAGGAATTATCAGGAAGAGCATTCTGTCAACTTGGACAAATGAGAAGTATCCATGGTTACAGAACACCATTTGTAGCTTGCTTCCAAGTTGAGTGGGTTTGAGATTATTCTGTGAGAGTTAGAAGGTGGGAGGGAAGAGCAGACACTGAGCAACTCACACTCATACTCAGGGTCTTATCGCTTCATTAGGCAGCAAATTAGTCTTCCCCCAATTGTCTTTGTTCTAGATACCCCAATAGCTTCTTGACTCCCCTGGCTGAGATTTGAATGTTTAGGTTTGGACTCCAGCACCTGCAGGATGAACCCACTTTCAACTTGGAAGCAACAAGACCTGCCATGTCTTTCTGTTCTCCTGAGTCTCCAAACTGAGCTTGGAGCTCAGCCTGTTTTGCATTTCTACAATCCTCTCTATTGCTGTTTGTAACTTAAATTACCTCACTTCCTACTCTAGCATCACAAGGCAATGCAATACGCTTTTTAAAGGCCTTTTTTTTTAAAAAAAAAAACTTTTTTTCATTGACAGCTTGCATAATTTTGGACAATAAATCATGATAATATTCTTATAGGGGCATTTGGTTCCTACAATTGTCTATTAAAAATCATTTCACACACATATATGATATGTAGATATAGATACATACATTTTCTTTTGGCTCCTCTTTTCTGATCCCTGACAGAAGCAGAGGTTTAATAATTTTGGTGTTAATGACAGCTTTTTGTTTTTTGAAACTCTAGTGTTTGTTAAACTGAGTTATATCAAACTAAATGTCATTCAGCAGAGTCTAAAGGAGTAGTAGAATTAAAAAAATATGGGAGTTCAACAATGGAAGAATTTCAGCCAAAAAAGAAATATAATATTCATATTATCATCCTGCACTTAATGAAGATAATACATCAAACCATCAAATGAGATGTTTATGAAAACCAGAATTTGCCAAACTACTGTGGTAAAATTAGTTAAATGACTTAATAGAAACCTCTAGCTCTTTAATAAGAGATTACTTATCTCTCACGCCTGATGTAAAAAGGAATAAAGACATCTATCTATCATCTGTCAATCATCTACCTATCTCTCTATTAGGTATCTATCATTAGCATCTGAATATTACCTGGTACATAGTAAGATTCAGCCAATACCATTTTTTACCTCTCTCCTTAGGCCTTCACAGGGCTATGAGACTGTATGTTATTATTCATTGGTTTTCAGTGCATTTACAGTGTTATATTCCAGATACCTTTTATGGTTTACCTTGAGCATTTTTCTCCAGAGGTACATTGAACAGAAGATCCTGGTCTTCATGCATAGAATCCTATAGGTTAATTATTCTTTTCTTCTTATTATTATTCTTGGAATGTTTGTCTCTTTGTTTCTAGGCATATTTTTTTCCAGGGAGGAAGTGAATGGGAATGACAACATATCTTGAAATATGACAGTTACTTTCTGTCAGTCCCATTCTAAAATTGACCCTTTCCCTCTTCCCTGGAAGATTCCCCACAGTTTTCAAAATGAAGGAATTAGCAGTGAGGATTGTCATGAATATGAAAATTAGGAACTTGGCATTTTGTCTCAGCAGATCATTTATCCTCTGACAAACTGTTTGTCAATGAAAATTTCTTCTGTTCTCCTTCTCTCAGTCTATGCTCTTGGATTTGATTAAATTTATCCTTATGCAACTTAACCTTCTAATGCTTCATCTGGTGGCTTCCTGAAGGCTTCTATGTTTGGTAAACTCTGTCATTGTATAGACTCTTCTCATAACATGCGTAGGAAGAAGAGTCAGGCATTTTTCAGGCATATCATGAACCCCACTAGTAAAAGCATAATTATAACACACTAGCATAGATTTCAAAATAACACATGTAGAATAAAGGCTTCATACAAGAAAATTTTTAACAAATTTTAAAAACTAATTATTACTTCTGATATTTAATGAACTTTGGCTAGTCCAAAGGTGAACTTTCTTAGCTATGATGAAGAATATATTTAAATTAAAATACATTCATAAGGTAGATCATAGAAACCTGAAGTCTCATCTGACTTCAACATCCAAAGAAGTAATTTCTTATTCCTTCTTTGACATGGTTTATGGTATACATTGTGCTAGTGTGACAATAACAAAGTTTGCAACTCCATGAGAACACCAAAATTGATTTAAGCTCCTTTTCATTAGAGCATACCTTTACTCCAATCACCATGAGAAAGCAAAGCTTAATTTTCTAAATTTAATTTTTCCATTGCAAAAAGTTTTAGATTTATCCTTCAAGAAAACTTCACATTAATTTTCAATGAAGCAACTATTTTCTTTGAGAAATTTGAAGAAGTATATAGTTTATCTTGGAACTGTAACATTAAAGGAAGATTTTAGGTAAAAAGTGTTTGAAAAATATTAAATTTTCTATAAAGTTCTCGCCTATTACCATTTTGTCAATACCACTGTCATCATTATTGGGCTATTTCAAACAACTAGAGAGTTTTGAGAACATTGTGGAAATGGGGGGGAAAGGGGAGGGAGAGGAAGTCTCATACAGACAGAAAATACAAAAATGATTAAACACATGAGAAGGGGCTAAAATATTGATAGTTCCTCATGCCTGTTACCATGCATCTAATTTGATTGTAAAATGTACAGTGTTGACAATAGGACCCGGCACATAAAACAGACATATGAAGAGTTGCTGTAGGACCTACAGGGTATACATGCAGCCCTGGTAGTAGCTGATAGAATTTGAATGATTATAGGGAAAAGGAGAAGGTATTGAACATAAAATCATGAATTCTGGCCTGAGTGCCATGGGTTGTGAAGTGCAGGTATGCATGAGTTCAGAAACATCATGACTATGTCGACCAGTAGACAGGATGGATGTGATTAAATGGAAGTTGTTCACAGTAAGCGTAATTAATGGGTCTAAGCACTTTTATTATCTCTTTCAAACTTCTGACGATGAAACGACACATTTTCTAGACTGGAACACTTTGCCATTGGCTCAACACAATGCACGAATGGCTCCAAAGCTAGGAAAATATATTGGAATTGTGGAATGGCAGAAAATGTGAAGATTTCTCAATAGTACCCTCAGGTGCTAAAAAGAGGAAGTTCATAATTTTGATAACATAAATAAAATAATTTTAAATATCATGATATAGTCATCTAAAATTCCAAGCAAGTACAAAGACTGAACAAAATCATTTTAAGGCTATGACTTTTCTTTTTTTTTTTTTACAACCAAAGTTGTCTTTTAACATGCTTCTGAGCATGCACCTCAAGAAAATAAAGAGAACAAATTCAATAAATGGAAGAGATGGGATTCAGGGAATGATGAAGGTGAAGAAGAACAAATAAATGAGCAACAGATCCAGTGGACAACAAAAGCTCCAGGAAGGAAGATTCTTGGGAAGTTAAAAGAAAAATATTTTTTAAAAATGTTTTAAACAGGGAAAATAAAAGCTATGTCTCCAGGGAGAAAACAAAACAGAACAGTCGAGCTACTCATTGCCATGTGATAGTAGTACCAGGAATAAAAAATATAAACACATCACAGATCATACAGGGGACAAAACTATCAGCTTTAACCTTTGAAAACAAAACTAAACACGTTTATACAGATAGCTTGTGGTGTAGCTATTTCCTCTGAATTGAAACATTATCACACTGAGGGAGAAGGGATGCCATAAGACTGAGAACCTAAAAGAAACTTCGTAGGCTCAGGGTTCTCACAAAATGTGAGTTTTCAGCCACTGTGGAATGTGCTTTTCTGTTGTTATACAGTGACTTTTGTGTCACTCATGCTCCTGTAAGAACCCTTACCCATGTTCGATAATGGAAACCCAGTGAAGTCATTGATTCAGTAACCTAGTCTGGGATGGAATCATTTCCTTAGTCTGTTGCTGGTTCCCTGCATGGAATGAACAAACATGGGTTCTCTTCTTCCCAGAAAAGGTCATTAGCACAGCCATGATGACTATGCACTATGTATCTATCTAAGGATAAGTTGTGGGTAACCATATAAATTTCTTCTTAATGAGAAGCATATATATATATATATATGTATAAGTAAGTATATGTATACGTATATGTATACGTATATGTGTATGTATATGTATGTATATGTATGAATATATATGTGTGTGTATTATAAAATATATATTAACTTTTATTATATACAATAAAATAAAGATCAATTGTACATTTAAAATATTTGATGAAAATCTGTGAGAAGCATACAAAAAAGGCATATATTCGCAAGAACAATAATTTTGCAGAATATAATATTAATAGACTACATGAAATCTTGACAAATCATGGACATTAAAATTATGAGAATATTATTTGGAAACACTGAGATAAATAAATCTATCTAAATATAAATCATTTTTTTCCTGAGAGCAGATTTAAAGATTGATAATTACTAGAGCCAAAAATTATTTTGTTATAAACATTTTTATGTATGAATTTTAACTTTAAAGTGAAATATGCTTAGGATATTAGACATGAATGAATGTGTGCTCCATAGAATACTTCTGAAAATATGATCCTTGGCCCTGGCCTGGACCAACTGACCCCTCGAAGCTTAAAAATATTACATAAAGAACACTTTGTGTTTGTTTATTTCACAAAATTACTTAATTTGTTACTCCAAATAAATGTGCTAATGTAATGAATAATTTCTGAGATTAAAGGGATGAAATATAGAAATGTCTCACTAAAGTGGGCATAAAAGTGCATCCTTATTCACACTAAGGCTCTCAGAATGTGTTCACTGAACTTGTTTTCCATTCTGAACTTAGGTTCCCCTGGGCTTTGCTGCATCCTGCAGACTGAGGACCTGCCTGGACAGAAGCCTCATGGACATTCTTGCCCCTTGGCTTTTCTCAAGAGAACACTATTCTTTCCTGGCCCTACCTTCCTTAGGATTTTGATTATAGTTGTGTCCACCTGGATCAATCATTTCCAATCAGACTGGTGGGATGACTCTAGACGGATTAAATCTTCTTTGAGAGGTACATTTTTTAACACAATTGTTGTCATTAACCTAGAAGACTACATTGTCCATGCACTCAAATACAACTCTTTATTGTGATGTACTTTTCAAATGTGTGGATGGAATCTTAAGAAACAGTGGTAGCATTTGTACCTTATGTCTTAATTCATAGACCGAGGTCTACTATGCTACACTAAAATTAGGAAAATCCTGTGTGTGTGTGTGTGTGTGTGTGTGTGTGTGTGTGTGTGTGTGTGTGATAGTTAGCCTCTGTTTTCAACTTGATCAGAAACAAGGGATCAGATAAGAGACATACCACTTGAGGGGGCCTGAGGAGGTTTCTCCAGGAAGAATTCACCAGGAAGGAAGTCTTTTTCCCATAGTGGACCTCCCTTCTGGTGGCAGACTACATATAAAGAAGCCAGAGAGAACACAGTGCCTTTCTGCTGGCTGCTTAAGCTAGTCATTCCTGTGTGCTTTTCACTGGGCTTACCTTGCTACTCAGTCATAAATGCATCTTTCCTGTTTTGGTTTTCCCTTGTGGACATGGGAGTGAGATTCCTCGGCATTCCCAAGTGGACTGAAGACCATTGGTTCTCCAGGATTCCTCCAGGCCTTTAGTGCCAGATGGGACTACTGAGACAACCAGCTCTGTGGACTGAGAAGCTACTGGATTCTTTAATGCTCTGCTCAAGCTTGAAGACAGCTAACTCATGTCCCATAAGCTGCTCCAATCAACACCCTTTTTAACACAAGTTCATTTTGTAGCTGTGGTTCCTCTACAGAACACTAAAATGGTGTCTGTACACTAACTATAAGAGGGGACACCTGAAAGCTTAGAAGACAGCTTCACTTGGAGAAGCTTTGCTATAAAGGGAAAGCTGGATTGAAATACTGCAAGTCAACCATTGAGTACAAGGGAGTCCATTTCTGTTATGTTTTTTGTTGAAGGTCTCTCATGAAGAGGCCTAGCCTCTGGCTAAAAATTCCTTAAAAGACCACCAGCTCTCTCTCTTCAGAGTAGCTCAAGATGAATCCAAGATTTTAAGTACAAAACTCAATATTTTATATTTTTATAAAACTACTCAAGTGTGAGAACAGAGTATCAAGCATAAGAGAGTAAAAGAGATTACTCAACCACATTGTATTATATTAGTTTGTCATGTATTTGCTGTATTGCAAACACATATTTCTCAACTGAAGAGCTATAATGAACCTCAGCAAGTCCATGTACCCACTGAGAAGGAACTGATTTTTGGAAGTCAATGACATACACAGTGCTCCATAGGTGACACAGAACAGTGAGCTAACCCTAAAACAGGGATGACGTGTAATGTCATCGATTTTGCTCCTCTTAAGCATCATTAAATACTCAAGAGAACTCTCCTATTGTCTGGTGCAACTTCAGCATCCTTCTCAAAATAGTAGCTGCTTACTTTCAACCAGAACCAGCATATAGACGCGGCATGCTTATTGTCGTAGATCCAGAAGAAGCTTGACCTATTCCACAACTCCCAACAGCTCATCTAAAACTTCATTAAACTGAAACTCTCTTCTTTTTTTTAAGTCTTAAATATATATTTATTATCCATAATGAGTTACATTATTCAGTGGGCAAACAATGAGTTGTTATCCCCAATTCCCCAATGCCCCCCTCCCCATCCCCAATCAGCTGGATATCCTCCTCCATGGGACGTCTGGATCAGTCCTTGTGGCAGAGGACCCTGGATAGCCTAGTACTCAGCCCGGTCCTCCTGGCCCAAGTGTGTTGATACTGAAACTCTCTTCTTACTTCATCACATGCATACACATCTTGTCCTGTCAATTCTCAAGTACTAAGGGTTTCACTTTGTTATAGGTCCACAACATGCAATCGTTTCATTTCTAAAAAGTGAGGCAACAAATATAAAATTACTTTATTTTTCTGAAATGGGGGCAGCATAAGAAAGAGTATTGGGTAGTGAATGACTCCAAAGTATTCTACATTACATTAAAAGTCATCATAGATATTCATATGTTTAATTTTCAATAAAAGTCATCATTTTCTTACTAGCTTAAAGTTATTTTA
>PVHP010037697.1:0-17221 GCA_004024765.1 Zapus hudsonius
GTATTACATACTTTTGAATGTTGTTCCTTATCCTTTTGTTGTCATACCTAAGAAACTTTCACTTGATTCTTCAGGGTATCTTTTGAGTAGGTAATGTTTTAGTGGTGGTAATGCTCCATTTTTAAAAATGGTTTATTGTCTCTGTCTTTGTGTCTCTCTTCCTGCTGCTTCCCTTCTCTTCTCTTCCCTTCCATTCCCCTTCCTTCTTTTCCTTTTCTTTCTCTTCTTCACTCTTCATTTATTTTTATTTTGAGACAGGGTCTCACCCTATAGCCAAGGCTGGCCAGGAATTCACTATGTAGCCATATTCACAGCATATGACACCATACAACAATCATTCTGCCTCATCCTCTCAAATCCTGAGATTAGAGGTATCAGCCTCCGTGCTCATTTGAATGGTATTTTCTTTTTGTATCCTATAGGAGGTCTGTGTTCAACCCAAGTTTGCAAATTTTTTTCCTGTAGAAATTTTATAGTTTTAGCCTTTTCATCTAGGCATATTTCAAATTAATTTCTAGTTAATTTTGATGCATACTGTGAATTAAGAACAGTGTCTTTTTTTTCTATAGGGATATCTAATATTCAGAGCCTTGTTGCAAAACCTTTTTAAAAACTCAGTTGACCATATATGGGCTAATTTCTTTATTCATTGTTCTGACCTAATACTCTGTATATCTGCCTTTTTATCAATATCACAATGTCTTGTTTACTGTAGCTTTATAGTAAATCTTAAAACCAGGTCATTTAAATCCTCTGTTATTATTTGATAAAATAGCTTTGGCATTCTTAAATAGATTCCTCACATTTTCAAATAAATTTTATAATCAGCTCTTTATAAACTGTGTGGGGAAATCTTGGTTGGGATTACATCGAATCTCTATATAATTTTGAAAACAACTGGCAACTTAAAATTGAGCTTTCAGTTCATAAACGTCAATTTCTCTGTTTAGTTGTTTCTTCCGTCTCCGTCATGTTTTATAGTTCTCAGCATCTAGAACATCCATATCTTTGTTCAGTTTGTTTCATTGTGCTGATCCCACTGTAGATGAATGTTATAACATATTTTAGTTGCTTGTTGCTTTGGGCAAAAAAAATAGTTGATTGTTATGAGAAATTTACACACTTCTAGTAGTTATTTTTAAAAAATTATTTTTACCAATAATTCTTATACATGTATATAATGTATTTTGATTATAATCCCTTCCCATTATCTTCTTTGGTCCCCCTCCTTATCCCCCTTCCATGAACCCCTTCTTTCCAGCCAGTCCCTCTTCTACTTTGATGTCCTTTCTAGATAGGGTTGCCTGCATGATCATCGGTGAGGGATTATTTACTGGAGTGTAGAAAATGTTTTCTGCTTCCCAAGGACCAGCTTCCAATAACTCCTCAGAGGTGGATGCTGGCCTCATGTCCTCCTCCATCACCCACGATAGAATGTTGATAGGCCCAATGCTGTACAAGCCTTGTGAAGTAATGACAGTTGCTGTTAGTCCATAAATACAATAGCCATGTTATGTCCAGAAGACAAATTCCACAGCACTCCTCCCCTACCTCTACCTGTTACATTCTTTCTGCCAGGCTATTCCACAGCATTCCCTGAGCAAGCCTTGAGGGGGTTGATGCAGACATCTCATTTAGAGCTGAGCACTCCGTAGTCACTCATTCTCAGCACTTTGACAATTTTGAACCACCTTAGTTGTCACCACTGTATGTGAAAAGAAGCTTCTCTAAGTAAAGGTGGGAGTAGCTCTAAAGTCCAGGCATAGGTATACCTATTAAGAGCACAATTTGATTTATATAACATATCCATTTAGCCAAACAATGGTAGTAGCTTCCTTCCTCCCTGCCATAGGCTTTTGAATAGGTTTATAGTACTAGGCATGAATTCCCTCTAGTAAAGAAGGCCTCAAAACCAGAGAGCATTTGATTACTCCCATAGCAGAAACCACTATTGCACCACCGTTGCCTGGCTAGTGGGTTGTGTAGGTCACAGAGTTGACCATGGGATGCATTTGTTCATGATTCTTCTCCTCCAGCATCCTTCATAGCAACTTTCAGCACTTAGGACAGCTAACCAGCAAGTCAGAAGCTTCCAACTCAGTTCCAGCTTCATTGTTCAGTATCCTGCAACCTAAGCAAGTTGTGTCTTCTTCAGCAATAGGGTCTACTTCTGGTAGACAACAAAGAGCCTTGCAGTAGCTTGTCTTACTTGGGTGGAGGATGGGACCTCATGGGCACAACTTACTGGGAACTGGTATTTTGCTATAATAATAAACTATGGCTTCTGGGAGAAGCTTTCTCCACCCATGCATGATACTTCTGTCCAGGCTCATTTTTAAATTAGCTAGCAAAGAAGTAGCTTCTTATGTGGCTTTTTCATGCCTTTTGTTTGGTTAATCCTTCCCTCACCCCTCCTCTCCTCTATCCCACTTAAGCCTTTCCACTCCCAGTATTCCATCCCTCCACTTTTATATTTCATGTCCTCATATCTAAAAGTTTGAACCTAGATCCATTTCTCTTTCTGCACCTGGATCTAGGTTTAAACTTTTAGATATGCAATTAAGTTGGAGTTAGAGTCAGTAGAGACCAGGAAACTAGAAATGGGCCTTGAGAGGGGGAAAGAGAGGTGAGGACATGAAATATGAAAGTGGAGGGAAAGTCCTTACCAATGCTTATTTGTTGAAGTATTCTCTCTCTCTCTCTCTCTCTCTCTCTCTCAATTTCAGAGTTTCAGGTCTTTGTTCCACTTGGAGTTAGTTCTTGTGCATAGAAAGAGATAGGAATCTGGTTTCATTCTTGTACATATAGACATAAAGTCTTCCCAGCACATTTGTTAAGGAGGTTATCTTGAGTATATTTGGTATATTTTGTCATAAATCAGGGGGCTATAGCTGCATAGGTTTATACCTGGATCTTCTGTTCCATTGATCGACATGTCTGGTTTTGTCTAGTATCATGCTGGCTTTGTTACCATGGCTCTTCAGTATACCTTGAAATCAGGTATGGTGATACCTCAGCCTTTTTTCTTGTTTTATCCCCTCAGGATTTCTTCTGTGCTTCCAAGTGAATTTTAAGATTGCTTTGGGTATTTTAGTGAATAATGACATTGGAATTTTGATAGGAACTGCATTAAATCTCTAAATTGCTTGTGTGATAACTATTTTAACAGTTTTTGTTCCTCCAAACCATGAACATGGGAGGTTTTTCCATTTTCTGGTGTCTTCATCAATTTCTCTCATGAGTATTTTAAAGGCTTCAGTGTAGAGCTCTTTCACTTGGTTAGGTTTATTCCCAGATTTTTTTTGAGGCAATTGTGATTAGGCTTGGTTCCATCATTTCTTCTTCAGCATGTTTGTTGTTGATAAATAGGAAGGATTCTGATTTCTCTGTGTCAATTTTGTATTGTCCCACTTGGCTCAAAGTGTTATCAATTTAACAGTTTTCTGGTGGAATTTTTAGGAGCTCTCATCTGCAAATAAGGATAATTTGACTTCTTTTCCTTTTTGTATTCCTTTTATTTTCTTCTCTTGTCTTATTGCTCAAGCTAAAACCTCTAGTACTATATTGAATGAGAATGGACACCCTTGTCTTGTTCCTGATTTTTAGTGGAAAGCTTTGAGCTTTCATCCATTTAGTATAATGTTAACTATAGGTTTATCATATATAGCCTTTATCATTTGAGATATATTCCTTCTAGTCTCAATTTCTTCAAGAAGTTTCTCATGAAGGGACGTTGGATTATGTCAAATGCCTTTTTTAACATCTATTGAGATGATCATGTGATTTTTGTCCTTGAGTCCATTTATATGGTAGATTACATTTATCAATTTGCCCCTTTATCTCTGGAATAAAATCAGCTTGATCAGGGTTAATATGTTTTTTTAGCATAATGCACAAAGAGTGAAGAAAAAAGAACAACTGGCCACCTCTGGTACAGTTCATACCCCCTAATCTATGGACAGATCCAGTATGTGCACTGAGGAAGGACCCCAGTGGGTAGGGGACAGAGAGGAGGGAAATGGGGACACCTTCACAAGTGTTGCTGATACAATATATATACTTATTCATAATAAAGATATTAAAAACTAAAAAAAGAATTCTGTGTGGTAAAATGTGATAGTTTAATTTTAAATATTAAGTATATTTTAATGTCATAATTATATGTCTTTAAAATATTTTATATTAGATATTGTTGTAGACAGCTTTCTCATTGCTGCAATAAAGAACCCAACCAAAGGCAGCTGATGGGAGAAATGGGTTTATTTGTCTTTACAGACTCAAGGGGGAATTCCATGATGGCATGAGCAGAGGGTGTCCATCACCTCCTGGCCAGCATCAGGTGGACAACAACAACAGTGCAGTGTGCCAGAAGCTGGTGATGAGAAGCTGGCTATATCCCCCATAAACCTACCCCCAACAACACAGCTCCAACAAGGTTCCAATACCTAAACTGCAGTCAGCTGGGGATCTAGTATTCAGAACACATTTGTTTGAGGGAAACCTGGAACAAACCATCACAGATACCTTGGAAATTCAAATCAGTAGCTCTTCTATTCATCTACTTATTATGTAAATTAGATTTTTTAAGGAAATGACAGAAAGCATGGAAAAGATAAATTTAAAAAATGACAGAATGCCCTTGATGTGTCAGTAATACAGTAGTATTAGAACTTCTTTGGCTTGGTTGGGGGATTTTGTGGGATATGAAATTATTTTTCTCAATTTATTTTGGGTTTTTGTTTGGAAAGCTTTTGCCCCTGAGGTCACATATTTTCTTTTGTCTGGGTCAGTGCTAAGATTTGTTCATTTTGTTGTTGTTGTTTGCTTGTTTGTTTTATGTTTTGTTTTTGAAGAGCCTTGAAAGTTCGTTTTTAACTATTTTATTTATTTGAGAGAGTGAAAAAGAGAGAGAAAGGACACACCTGGGCTTCCAGCTGTAACGGGGAAGTTTTGGTATAGCTATATTTTTTTACCGCTGCATTTTCCCACCGAGTTTGTGTTTTCTAATGTAAAAGAATTATATATAGGGACAGAAATAAGTATTTTTTATTATATATTTATTTTAGATTAATCAGTTAAGGGAAGGGGGGGTTGGATAGGAAAGCCACCTAGTCACCACGTGGTCTGTGAGGTTTATAAAATTATATTATTTAAGGGAACATGGGGAGTTACAGAGTTTTTTAGCCACAAGTGTGGGGAAAACATGTGTCAGAGAGTTTAATAGAACTGATGCTGTTCAGCTAAATAAGCAGCAGAAGAAAAGATAACAGAGGGCTCCCATCATGAGAAGGAGAGGTTCATGAGGGAAAAATCTAGAGCCTTCTCCCACCCCAGCCACTAGCTGGGGTGGTGTAGGCCTTACCTTTCTAAGGCCAGGAGATTCAGAGCTCCTTCTGCTAGCCTGCCATATGGGGAAGAGAGCGCCAAGACAAAGGTCCTTGGGAATTAAAGTTTTTTTAGGTGAGTCAGAGAGACAGCTGATTGGTTCATACCTAACCAGTCAGCTTTAGCCCCTAGGTTGTAGCTCTAGCTAGACGCCTCACACTCAAGGGGGGGGGGTGTCTCTGCAGACTCCTGACCCATCACACAGCCACTGCAAACTCCAAACACATGTGCCACCTTGTGCATCTGGCTTTAGGTAGGTATTGGGGAATTGAACTCAGGTCCTTCTGTTTTACAGGCAAGCACCTTAACCACTGAGCAATCTACAGCCCTAAAGTTCTAAATATTTATGTAGGATTTGGAGTACAACATGTTTGGGAACTGTGTTTCACAACATTTGTGTCTTGGGAGGGTTTTGTATCCCTCAGAAACCTCATCTTCAGTGCCAGCCCTCAGGTATGGTAGAGGGTCCTCAGCACCCTGCTTTTATAGCTTTCCTAGTTACTAGTTTGAGTCCTAGTATAGTGGTATAGTGCCACTAAAGAAAAAGACCTCATTGTTCAGAGAGGTGAATATTTAAATTTTCTTTGGAGTTTTGGGCAAGTATCTCCCCCCAGTGCTATTTTTTGGATCATTCTTCTTTAGCTAGTAGGGGGTTAATATCACACTGAGTTAGTGATATCGGTGAAAAGTCAATTTGTTTTGAGTTTACTTCTCTTCTGACTTTACTTGTAGAATATCAGGCCATGGGGCTGGGGAAATGGCTCTGTGGATACAAAGCAATTGCTGAGCAAGTGTGACAACCTAAGTTGGGATCCTCAGATCTCATGCAAAGCCAGACCTGATAGCAGGAGCACCTGTAATCTAAGCAAGCCTGCAACAAAATTGGAGGCGGAGAATTCCTGGAAGCTCCTGAGCCAACTAGCCTGACATATACATCAGCAAACAAGAGACCCTGCCTCCAATGCAGTGGAAAGCAAGGACTAACATCTGTCCTCTGACCTCCACATGTGTTTATTCTTTTTCCCTCCCTGTCTCTTACACACACACACACACACACACACACACACACACACAAACACACACACTAATAAAAGAATATCGTGCCATGTATTTGGAAATGATATAGGACCCAAAAATACACCGTAATCATCCCTTTCCTTCAGTAAAATAAAATAAAGATGATATAATTCAAAGAATTTATTGGAAGTATTTTTACTTAAAAAGAAATACCTTATGTTGTTATTGAATTCTATCATCTTTCCAGTAAGACTTAAAATTCCACATTCAGGGGGTACCTCCTGAATTTCTCCCTCCAGCCTAGAATAGCCAACTGTCTGCTCAGCAGTTCCACTTGGCTGTGCAGTTAGCACTGCTCACTTATCAGATCCAAAATAAACTCAAAATTTCCACAAAATCTGCTTGTCCTGATGTCTGTCTTACCTTAGCAAGTGACATTTCTTTTCTTCCAGTTGCTTAAGCCAAAAACCTGGAGTCTTCCTTGCCACTGAACACACCCACCCTCTGAAAAACCCCTGGTCACCAACTTCA
Source organism: Zapus hudsonius (assembly GCA_004024765.1). Lineage (NCBI taxonomy): Eukaryota > Metazoa > Chordata > Mammalia > Rodentia > Dipodidae > Zapus > Zapus hudsonius. Next base: position 6,934 of record PVHP010037697.1, read on the forward strand.
TGACATACAGTGAATCCAACCAGTTCTCAACATCTTCACAAATACTGCCCAGGCCCAAGGCACCATTCACAAAGAAAACCTGCTGTTGCAGTCAGCTTTCTTGTTGCTGGCAGAAAGAACCCAGCCAAAATCAAACTGATGGGAGAAAGGGTTTATTGTGGCTACAGACTCAAGGGGCAGCTCCATGATGGCATGAGCAGAGGATGGACATCACCTCCTGGCCAACATCAGGTGGACAACAGTAATAGGAGTGTGCCCCACACTGGCAAGGGGAGCTGGCTGTAACCCCCATGAGCTTGCTCCTAGCAACACAGCTCAAACAAGGTTCCAATTCCAAAATTACCATCAGCTGGGCTCACTCTTCAGAACACATAAGTTTATGGGGACACCTGAATCCACCATACCTGCCTTTCTGCTCCCCACTTTGCTCCTTTTCACTGTTCTCTTAGTGTTTTAGCCAGACCTGGTCACTCTTGTTGCAAGCTCCCAATGACTTCTCATCTCAGTGTCCATTGACTTTGCCTTACCAGTGACCCCTGGTATGCCCTTCACCTCTTGTTCCACTTCTTTCTCATTCCTTCATTCACTTGCAGCCAGACAAACTTCCAGTTCCTCAAGCAATCCTAGCTTGGTGCCTTTGCTACTAATCATCTCTGACTTCTCTACTGCCTCTTCCATTTCTCATGGAATGAAGGAAATGCCAGAATTTCTGCCACCTTTTTGTTGGAATATTCCCCCAGCTCCTTTGTATAAAAATCTCACTCACCTCCCCACCCCCAACTTCTGACACAGACACATAAATTCCTTCTCTCCTCCAATTTTATTTCTCTCCAGAGCACCTGTCACTCTCAGGAAAGTTAACCTCTGCTTTGCTGTCTGCTTAGAGCACTGCATGATGTATGGTAGGCTAACTTTACATAGAGAAGAAATTATTAACAGTATATGACATAGTTTGCATGAAGAAGTTCATCAGAATATTATGTAACTTGCTTAAGCCAATGAGAGACATAGTATATGCCACTGACAAGTCGAATACATTACACTGATGATGTTTTCAAGGTTGTGGGGAAATACTGCAGGTACTATTAACATGAATAATTCAGTTAACTGGAAAACTATTAATTATGATTAAACATTTTAAAAACAGAGGCTTGAAAGTTGACTCAGCAATATCACAGGAACTTAAAAGATCATTCTTATTCTAGTCACAGTTATAATGTTCCTTTCTTAGATAATTTTTTTCAATTAATGGAGAATGGATGGATGAGCCCTCATTACCAATATTGTGATTTGCTTCATTGTGCTCTTTCCAGATGAGATACAAATCTTTGTAATTTTTCTTTCATTCTGTGATAGGATTCAAATATGTACAACCAGATATTTGCTGAGCTTGTAAAACTAAGAATTAGACACATATTTTTAAAGAATATTAATTTGGTTCCTCAGTAGCCCAAGCATGAAAATGCATTCAGCTTCCAAGAGAAAATATGGTTTATCTATTCTGTTGGCTTGTGCATGAACTTGTTTGTACAGTTCTCTGTTTGGGGGGTATCCAGTATTAGCTTTCATGGGGATATTGTATTCATAATTTATATAATATGTTCCCAGAAAGATTTTTAATTAGCATACAAATTATAACTCACAATAGAAAGCCTTTTGTAAGTAACCAAGCACAATAATAAGAGAAAATATGTTTCTGAATATAATACTTTAATATATTTACATCTAAATTATGTAAAGCTTACCTGTGTTCGCCACAGACATGTAATCAAGAACTTGGTAGGCATATGGGTTTTTTATATCTTATTATGAATAAATTTATATATTGTTTATGAGCAAATCTTGTGAATGTGTCCCTGTTTCCCTCCTTTCTGTCCCCTACCCACTGGGGTTCCTCATAGGTTAGGGGGTTATGAACTGCACCAGAGGTAGCCAGGTTTTCGTTTTCTTTTGTTTTTTCTTCTACCTTGTGTATTGTTGACGAGGGGGGAAATGTCTCTGGATATTCTTCCCCCCCCCAGTTGCTCTGTGAAGAATTCATCCAGTAAAGGGTTTTGTTCTTTATCCAAAGGTTCATTTGACTGGAATGTGGGAGCTGTATGACATCTTAGTTAGTGTCTGAAGATGTTGACAGAGGCCACCTCAGTCAGTAACTCTGGTTACTGCTGCTGGCCTGTCACCTAATTGTTGCCAGCCTTTGTTGTTGGTTTGTTTTCCTTCCACTGGAAATTGTACTGAAATATAAAGGCTTAAATTAAGAAAGAAAGGGTACAGTGTAATCATGAACAAACCATACTAGGTTGATCTATATGACCCTGCCAACACACAGCCATGGTTTTTGAGATCGTTCATCTTTTTTTCTGCAAGCATTTACATCTATATCTCTCCTCTGTTTTCTCAGGGCTGGGGGTTGAGCCCAAGTCCTCACACACACCAGGCAAGAACTTTTCTTCTAACCTCCATCCCTAGCCCTATAAACATCTGCTTATCATAGTTTTTGCTCTAACCATGCATTTTGGTATGTTGTTGTTTTCATTTTCGTTTTTCGCAAAAAAAGAAAGAAAGAAATTGCCAGTTCTCCTAGAGATTTCTTCTTTAAACCACTGGTTGGTTGTTTTGTTTCCTTTCTACATTTTTACTTTGTGTGAATTTTCCATTTTCCTTCCAGTGTGATACAAATAGACATTTTATGTGATTACAGGTTTTTGAGACCTATTGACCCATGTTTTGTGACTTAGCATATGGTCTCTTTTGGAGAAAGTTTCATTTAAATGAGAAAAAGGAAACTATTTCTGTTGTTGCTGGTTAGAATGTGCCTAAATTGTCTGCCAGGTCCAGCTGGTCCATAGAGCTGTTCGGATCCCTTATTTCTGCCTTGATCTTTGTTTAACTGTTCGGTTATTGAGAAGGAGTTGTTGAAGTCTCCTAGCATTGGAGAGCTGTTTCCCATTCATGTCTGTCAATGCTTACTCCACATGTTTTGGAATTCTGATGTTTGTAGCTAGTATTTAGTTTTATGTTTTGGAGAATTAACCCTTTTGGACATATGTTTTCTTCAGTCTCATGTAACAGGTTTTATATTTTTCTAATCAGTTATTAATACATTTTTTACTTAGATATTTTCCTAGAACTTTACTAAACATTGTCTTAATCCAATTTGAATGAAAAACATCTTTTGTTATACATTGAGTGAGGTCTTAAAGTTATGCACAAGTTTTTGGTGTGGTGTGGTGTGATGTGATGTGTGTGTTCATATTTGTGAATGTGGGCGCAAACTTCCCATGTTGCAAGGGTTGAGGTCAGAGAACAATGTTCAAGTGTCTATCTTTGCTTCCACACCCCTTGAGGCAGGATCTCATGTTCACCATTGTTTGAACCAGACTTTCTGGGTCCTGAGCTTTACACAGATTCTCCTATCTCTGTCTTCCTCTTTGCCAATAGGCATGACTTGGATTACAAACACCTGCCATAACATCTGGCTTTTTAAAAAAATATTTTATTAATTTATTTGTTTTAGAGAGTGAGAGAGAAAGAGACAGAAAGAATGGGCAATGCCAGGGCCTCCAGCCACTGAACAAGCTCAAGACACATGTGCCACCTTGTGCATCTGGCTTTATATGGCTACTGGAAGATTGAACTCAGGTCCTTCTGCTCTATAAGCAAGCATCTTAACTGCTGAGCCATCTCCCCAGCCCACATCTGTTTTTTTATAAGAGGGTGCTGGGGTTCAGAACTTGGATGTACATGTTTGAGTGGCAAGTTCTCTATTCACCAAGACATCTCCCCAGCCCCATATGCACCATTGAAAGTAAAAGTTTTATATTTCATACCTTTCTTTCTTTTTTTTCTTTCCCCTTTCCTTTCCCTTCCCTTCTTCTCCCCTCCCCTCCCCCTCTTTCTCCTTTTTTTTTTTTGATATCATGCTGGTGATGGAACCCATGGCCTTGTTTCAGGTGCCCTACCACTGAGCTGCACCCCTAGTCCCAAATCCAATATGTTATATAAACCATTATAAAATTACTGAAAAGTAATATCTGGCCACGAATTCTCAATGTTGAGAAACCATCAAAATAGATAAGCATAAGAATTAGGCTTACAATGAAAGTATCAGTTTCATCCATTTCCTCACTTTAAATTCCACAGATATTTATTTGATTTAAGGATTCACGTAATAACCAAAAGTCAGAAGGTTCAGACTTTTAAAATTAAAAAAATATTTTAGAAGGTATCGCCACAGGCTTTATTGCTTCTAATTCCCTAGTAGGTTGAAAGTTGGAGCTTATGAAAGAGGCGCCTATGCGGTAAAGCTTCTCAGAGTATGGTAGATTAGACATTCTAGTTCAAGCTGCTCCTGAACTGCAGTTCTGTTTGATAACTTAATCAAAGAAGAATGCTCGGCTCCAGTCCACCCAGTCTCCACATGCTGTGCAAATGCAATGTATAGATCCTTGCCTTGGCTTGTCTCTATAGCTGCCTAATTTCTACAATGAACCTCTAGCTCTCAGGCATGCCAACCCTCTGCACCAGACCAAATCTGCTTCAGGACCACACAGGCTCCTGCATGTTTCCTGCTGTGGCACAGCCCTGTTCTGCACCCTGGCACCTCCATCTGGCTACCTCTTCACCCTCTAGCCAAGACGTCTGCTCCCCTGGGTGTTCCCTGTGATCCTCCAGCCACAACATCTACAGGCAAAGCAGTCACTGCCTACTGTAATTGCCCTCTGTAAACTGTGAGCCACATGTCCTCGAGATCCCAGAGACCGCCTCAGAGAGATTTTCTCTTTTCTGAGATTCTGTAACATTTTGCATCTATACTGGTACTGGTAGCTCATCACCGCATTCATTTGTTCATTCATTCACCCACTACAAAATGTTGATGGAGCCCTACTATATGTCAGGTATTATTACCAGGGGGATATAACAAGGAGCAAATATTGTGCTTATAATGCTTACCCGATGGGAGGAAGAAGGGACACCAGTCAAACAATTAGCTTCATAAGAAATTGAGTCTGTTGAGGACAAGAAAATACAAGGATCCATAGTACTGGGAAGTAGGTGGTTCATTTGCTACTTAAGGCAGAATGGTATGGTGGCATTAGAACAAAGACCTGAATAAGTAAGGTAGTGCCAAGGGGCCAGGCCTGGCTTCATGGGTGTGTGATCCATGCAGTATCTCTCCTGCCCTGCCCTCCCCCCACTGAAACCTAGGTCTGAACATTTTCTGCTTGTCATCTGAAACTTCACAAATATTTTAATATTTGATTTTGTATTTTGTACATGAAGTCAGATGGGACAGTGGGAGTTGTACCAGATGGGTCTGGGCCCAGGTGCAGGGAGGGTCAAATGTGTTCATCCAGTGTGGGTTGGGAGCGCAGGTGTGTGGGGAAGGACCCACCCATCCCCCCCACTGAGTATTACAAAGCCAAGGGAATATTCCATTAAAGAGCAACTAAACAACAGGAGAAGAAAGGAAAACTCTTACCCCCTCCATGCTCTTTGAACAATGCATCTCTATTTCCCTCTCTTTGAATAGTGGTTTAATGGATTTTTTCATTTAACTTTCTAATTGGCAATCATTGTACATATTTATGGGGTATGATATGACATTTCTCAATACTTGTTATATAATGTAACAGCCACACTAGTATTGTTGTCGTATCCATGACCTTGAACACTTGTTACTTCCTTGTGTTGGGAACATTCAAAATCCTGTTTAGTAGTCATTTTGAAATCAACAGTTACTTGTCAATCTTGGTGGCCCACTGCATTATAGAACATTAGACATTACTTTTCTAATTCAACTGCACTCCTATGCCCAGGAATCATCGTCTCAGGAGCTTCTGCTTTCCCTACCACTTTTCCCTGCCTCTGGTAACCACTATTCTACTCACTGTTTGTGGTAGTTTTGAATAAATGTCCCCCAATAGAATTTATTATAATTGTGTTTATTAAATTGTTAATTTTCTCCAGCCAGTTCTGGCTGGAGGAGGTGTGTTACCTTGGCCAGATCCTAGGATTCAGCCCTAAGGTGTTTCTGGGGTGGATCTGGAATTCTAGCTATACATATGCAAAAAGCAGTCTGAGCTCAAGCCTGGAGTTCCTCTTGTTTGCTACTTTTGGAGTGTGCTTGCTTACTTGAGGTGCTGGTGGTGGATTTCTCTGTCTCTGCTTGGATCTGTGAAAGGGAGCCAACCTTTTCTTAACTTCCCCTTCAGTAAACACTTTCCTCCCCAAAATTGTACCTGATTTTAGAGATTCATCTCAGCAGCGTGTGGCTGACTACAACACTGTTCTATACTGTACTTTTACATGTCAACATTTCTGAGCTTCCACATGTAAATGAGAAGATGTGGTATTCGTCTTTCTGTTCTTCATTTGATTTACTTAACTCAGTGTTCTTCACACTCAGTCATGCTGCTGTGAATGACAAAAGCTCATTCCTCTTTATGGCTGCATAATATACCTTTGTGTAAGCACACTGTGTTTCTTCATTCATAATGGATGCTTAGGTCTGTGTTTTCATTTTGCACTGGACCCTGCCTTGCATGAGAAAGGACCCAGTGTCCTGGTGGAGGGAGCCATGGTAGACAGGCGCAGCATCCTCAGACAAATGTGCTGCGTGTTGGAGTTTGCGTGGCTGGAGAGGAGCCATTGAGCAGGAGAGCGGGTACAGCTAAAGGGCAGGGTGTCAGGCTGGCTCTCCACTGCTAATAATCTAGGCAGGAATGTCACAGAAAAGTGAAAAGAAGACCATAGAACAGTCAAGAATACTAATAGCATGGTGTGGTTTCTGACTGAAATCCTGGCTCCTACAGCACTGGAACCATTAAAGAGACTCACAGCTTAAAGTAAGCTTGGAAACAAACAAGTTCAGCACACCTTGTCCCCTGTCACTCTGCCATTTGTGGGAATCACAGAACCCCAAGGGAGTTTTCAGAAATGTTTTTTTAGGTGTTGCGAGGCTGTCTGGTGTAGACTTGCTCATATGCGTATCGAGGAACTGTAATCAGCCATCTGGAAAGAGATTTGAGGGAGGTCTCACAATACTTAAGACATCAATTTAGAAATGTAAATGGAAGGTGGACTGGGCAGGAGCAGGGGCCACCTGCTCCAGGCTCATGACTGCCTCCAGTGAGTTCTCTGACAGCTCAGTTCCAACTGTCTGGTCTGTCTAGAGAGTACAGGACCTACATGTGGCCAAGTGGTTCTGACAGGATGGATCTACCTATCTGCTGCCACATTTAGGTGATTGCATTCCTAACATGGAGTAAAACAGCCATGTTCCTTTGCAGCCGAGGTTCTTGTCTCTGCCAGGCCCTCGTCACTGCTTATGCTCCGTGTATGTGCGTTCATGCATGTTCATGTGTGTGCAGGTGCACACATTGGCCTTGAATTCATAGCGATCTTCTTGCCTCAGTTTCCCAAGTGCTGGGATTATAGGTATGCACCATACTTCTTACTCGGCTACTCTTAAATTTCCCTTCTCTGGAAGAATTAAGCCAGTCCTTCCTACCTCTTTTTGCTGTGCCTACAATATGGCCTATTCATGGTCTTTTTATTCTTTTTCTGATGCCACAATAACTGGTCGATAACAGGGGCTAATAAATAAGTGATTATTAAGTCAATAAAGCTAGGAATCCAGGTGAATATTTTTTAGGTAAAGTGCTCCAAAATGAACCAATCTGTTGGTATAAATGTTTCCTTTCCAACCATCCCTCCAATGACTCCTAATGACTAAGCAAATGAAACTGATAACCTTTTGGGGCAACATCTTAGACATGGTATTTTCACTGAACATGGATGCATGAGAACTCTAAAAGTCAAGAGGTTTCATCGCATACAGATGTGGCATTTAATGCTTTGAAACAAGTCATAAGACAGACCAAAGATTAAGGATGAGGAATGTTTGGACCGAGCAAGTGAAGGCAAGGACATGACTAATAGACCGTGGAACCCAGCAGTGAGTTTGGACTTCCTGAGGCAAATCAGAGAGGCCTGTACTCAGGGACTCTGGCAGCTGTTCATACTTGCTAACATCTTCGTATTTTAAGAAGCTGCCATTCTCCTTGAGAATGAGTTGCCAGAGGACTTGTGACATATCAAGACGTCTCTTATCAAGTCAGACGTTACAGAAAAGAGTATCTCAGAAGTTATTCCAACCAAGAGGCTTCCTGCCAATTTGTGTGAAGTGCTTTGGAAGAAAAATCTTTTGCTATTTTGTGTCTTTAGTACCAGGTAAGGGTTACCATATGAGGTAGCTAAAAAATTTTAAAGATATCCCTTAAGTAGAGTAGAAAATATTTGATTCATATATCTAGATACTAAAATGCATTCAAATAATGACATGTTTTTACAATATTCTGAGGAATTGCTTATTTGCCACAACCAACATCATTATCTGACTTGAACAAATGGTTGTAGCCACACTGTGTAAAGTGACACGATTGTTCAAGGTCATGTGTAAAATGTATATTGTACATCCTTATTTAGAACCTTTATAATGAAAAGAGAAAAGAAAGAGAATATATTCAAAAGATCTAGAGGGTTAAGCTAATTTTTTGCCTCATTCATTTGGTGTAAGCTTGCTAAACTCTGCAAATATAGTTAACTTGAGTTATGTTTCACTGAATAAAGCAGCAGGCAAATGTTTGTCTAGGGTGGTTACCACACAATATCGCAGATAGAAATAGAATCTGCAGCTTCTGAGACTCCAGCTGATTAATGTTTCTCTCAGGGCCCTATAGGAGGAATTCAGCTTTTCTCTAAAGCATTAAAACAGTAGTCACCACTAACATTACTGTGCCAGACTGAGACCTTTATGTACTAGAATCATTTGGGAACACCAGGCAGTAAGTGCAGTTTCAGTGTCTTTTACAAAGACTCAGTGCTAAGTGACTGTCCCTCTTGCCTTCAGTAATCACAACCCTATTAAGTTTGGTCAAATATCTTCCTTCCTGAGAAGGGCACCTTGTTTAACTGATAGCACATGGAGCCAGGCCCCTTATAAGAGTCTAAGTTCTTAGTCATCTTTTTCCGTGAATAGCTCTCTAGCCACTGAATTGTGCATAGTTTTACTCAGAAAGGCCACCTCACCCTTTTCCATGGAGATTGATTATCTCCCTTGTTTTTAACCACTCTGGCTGGACAGACAGTAGATGGCACTTTTAAGTGGAGAACAAGTCCTGGAAGATGAAGAACCAGCGAGAGCTCCAGGATGGATTGAATCTGGCTTTCAGAATGGATGCGTATAGTAATAGGAAGTTTCTACTCTGAGAAGTTCTGCAGGAGATTAGGACGATTAGGCAGAGACTGCCTCCCCTACTTCTGCTTTCAAGTACAACTTATATTGAGAGAAATGGCCTTGTATTCCAACCAGTGGCTCTCTGGCTTGTCCTGTGATTCACTGTTTCTTGTCCTAGATGAATTCCCACATCTTTGGTTCAGGAGCTCTTGAGCCATGAAGATACACATATGCTATATTGGTTTCATTTAGTAATAGAGTTTCATGATAGACTATAATACAGTTAGGATTTTAGGAGTCATTCATGACTGTCCATCACAAAATTAGAAGCTTATAAACTCACAGAGATTCTACAATCATAATCAATGGCATCTTTATTACAAATGCGAAAGCTGAGGGGGGATGTGTATGAAAGAGAAAATGTTTATGTGTGTGTGTGTGTGTGTGTGTGTGAGAGAGAGAGAGAGAGAGAGAGAGAGAGAGAAGGAGAGCGAGAGGGATAGGGAGAGAGAATGTAAACACTTCTGGCACTTGCTTTGGGACACAACACAGTCAGTATTGTGTTAAAAGGAAATCCATCAGACATACTAATTTTTTAGTATGTAATTTTTTTCATAGCATAAAGATCAATAAATCCAAGAGAATAGCTCATCTTTAATCAACAAAAATTGCCCAGTGAGATAATTAAAGGAACTGAGTCATTATGAGCTCCTGGCCACCTGGTGAATGGGTGGCTAACTTTTTTTTTCTGGTGTCCAGTTGACAAACTCCACTTGGTATGAATATCTTTTTTTTTTTAATGTCCATAATGAGTTACATTATTTAGTGGGCAAACCATGCGTTGTTATCCCGAATTCCCCGCTTCCCCCCTCCCCCTCCCTGATCAGTTGTATATCCTCCTTCGTGGGCTGTCTGTATTAGTCCTTGTGGCAAGGGATCCTGTATATCTTAGTACTCAGAATATCTTTTTTTAATATTGTATTTATTCAGTTTCAAGCAGAGAGATAGAGAGAGAGAGAGAGAGAGAGAGAGAGAGAGAGAGAGAGA
>PVHP010037698.1:0-17251 GCA_004024765.1 Zapus hudsonius
GTGTGTCTTCACCTGATAATGCATAGTAGTTTTGTTTTGAGTCTAAATCTCACTCTGTAGCTCAACAAGCCTCAAACTCAAAATCCTCCTGCCTCAGCCTCTCAGAAAAGTGCAGAATGCCTCGCCCAAATCCGTGGGCCCACCTAGGGTGGTACTTTGATGCAGTAACTCAAAGGGCCACCTGCTATCCACGTGCACGCAATTTGCAGTCTCGGGAAACCAAGGGCAATTATTGCACAAGGTAGTTTGTAATACATGCATTCTTCAGGATAAACAAAGAGCGATGGAGCGACAGGGTTCAGAATTAATTAACCAGGGCTTCTTGTACTTTTAGTTATTAAATACAGGAGTAAATGGAGATATTCAAGGAAGTAAATGCTCTCCCCTCCAGAAAAAAAAAAAAAGAGATGAAAATGTGATCAGCCTTTGCTCTGTAATCTCGGATGAGATCATTTAATCAATTAGCATTGTTGTTGTCAAAACTTGCTTCCCACCAGGCCTGAAGCCACAGGCTGCACATCTTGGCGCCACCTCCCAACCCCCCACCAGCTGGTTCGCTGGATTCGGCTGTGCAAGAAACGTCATGTTCTCTCTCCCAGGCAACGTTCCTGCAGCCCCAGATTGAAAATCAGAGGCCTCTTATCTGGCATTATTTATCTCTATGTTAATAAAATAATCTGTTGGCAGGGGAACACTTTGAAAGCACTGGGCTGTGTCTCTGCTCCTGAGGGGTTAGGAACCTGCCTGCTGGAATCCCTGGCTTGTTTCTGCTTTGTCTTAGGCTCATAGTCCCTGGCTCCCTGCAGGAATGAGTCCTGGCAGTGGGTGCGGCCCTATTGAAGTTTGCTCTTTCACAGGGTCCCATGGATCAGTACTTAGAGGGGACAGGCTGGGCCTTTTACCCACAACATATCCTTTATTTTAAAAAAACAAATTATGGGCCTGGAGAGAGGGCTCAGTGGTTAAAGGTGCTTGCTGCAAAGCCTAATGAACCGGGTTCGATTCCCCAAGTAAAGCCAGATGCACAAAGTGGGGCATGCATCTGGAGTTCATTTGCAGCAGCTGGAGGCCCTGCTTTCTTCTATCTCTCTCTCTTCCCCCCACCAGTGTATGTGCTTGCAAATAAATAAAATTTTTTAAAACTAGTTTCTACTTATTTATTTGAGAAGGAGGGTGTACCAGGGCCACTTGCTGTTGCAAACAAACTCTAGATGCATGTACGCATGCACGTGCCACTTTGTGCATCTGGCTTTACAAAGGTCCTGAAGAATCCAACCAGAGCCAGTAGGCTTTGCAGGCAAGTACCTTTAACCACTGAGATATCTTCCCAGCTCCTGTGATGCATATATATGTATATTATAGATAGAGAGAGAGAGAGAGAGAGAGAGAGAGAGAGAGAGAGGTAGAGTCTCACTCTAGCCCAGGCTGAACTGGAACTCTGGAGTTGCAGGGTGGCCTCGAACTCACAGCAATCAACCTACCTCTGCCTCCCAAGCACTAGGATCAAAGGAGTGAGCCACCATGCCCTGCCTGTTGCTTTTCCATGTTGAGGATAAAACCCAAGGCCTTTGGTTTGCTAGGCGAGTGCTCTTCCACCTACCTAAATCCCTAATTCAGGATGCATATTTTAACATCCTCACTGGGTGCAGTAAATCAGTTCATGAGCCGTTTTATTCTTAGTTTTAGTAAATATTTGTATTTATTTATTTGAGAGAGGAGGGGCAGTCAGAGAGTATAGGCGCCCAAGGGCCTCCAGCCAGTGCAACTGGCATGCGACACTTTGCATGCCTGGCTTTGTGTGGGGAATGGAACCCCAGCCATCAGGCTTTGCAAGCAAGTGCCTTTAGCCTCTACAGTCCTGTTTTACGCTTTTAGCTTGGCAGTGGTGAAATTGTAACCATAAACCAATGAGGCAAATAAAAATAAAATGATAAAAAAATAAATGAAATCAGCCAGGCGTGGTGGGACATGCCTTTAATCCCAGCACTTGGGAGGCAGAGATAGGAGAATCACTGTGAATTCAAGGCCAGCTAGGACCACAGAGTGAGATCCAGTTAGCTGAGCTAGAGTGAGACCCTACCTCAAAAAAAGGGGGGTGGGAGGGAATATCATGGTGTATTATCTCTAACTATGGAAGCTGTCAATAAAAAGTTAATAACAACAACAAAATAAAAGATGGGTGTAATGACACATATTTGTAACCCCAGTGCTGAGGGGGCAGAGACAGTTTAGGCAAAAACTGACAAGCTCCAGGTTGGGTGAGAGACTCTGTCTTAAGGAAATAAGGCTGAAGGAAATAGAGAAATAGAGCATCCACACTCCCGTGTTTCTCCTATGGTCTCCCCCAGGGACACATGATCTGCATATATAGACCACACACACAATCCCCAAAAAGATATATATATATATATATATATATATATATATATATATATATATATATATATATGGTTTTCAAGGTCTCACGCTAACCCAGGCTGACCTGGAATTCACTGTGTAGTCTTAGGGTGGCCTTGAACGCATGGTGATCCTCCTACCTCTGCCTCCCGAGGGCTGGGATTAAAGGCGTGCGCCACCACACCCAGCCCAAAAAGATATTTTTAAAAATTTTAAAGAAGGTAGATTTCATTCAACAATTTCCGATTCAAAAAGTGAGTACAAAGGGGCCCTTGGTATTCTCACTCAAGATGGTGACCCCACTACTTTCTGGCCTGGGTGAATGAATGCTCTCACCCTGGGGACTGCTTGGAGGGTTTTCTGGGACCTGTGCATTACTGGATGCATCACGGGCCAACCAGCGCCTTCTCCTTCATTTAACCGACCAATCATGGCATCTGTATGGGCCAGCCTCCCTCATTAGATAGCCGGCCAGCTCCCACTGGGGCAGGTGGATTTCCAGGCTTTGGAATCCTCTCCTCCCAGAGGAGCCTGGTGTCATTGCCTTCACCTCTTACTTTGAAATAAACTTTTTAAAAAAATGTATTGTCCATAATGAGTCACATTATTTAGTGGGCAAACAATGCCCCTCTTTCCCATCCCCAATCAGCTGGATCTCCTCCTCCGTGGGCAGTCTGGATCAGTCCTTGGGGCAGGGGACCATGGATAGCCTAGGAGTCAGCCTGGTTCTGCCGGCCCTGGTATGTTGTTACTGATGGGGGCCGTGACTCTGGATATTCTCCCCCACCAAGGCTCTCATAATCTTTCCGCCCCCTCTTCGGCTCAGGTCCCTGAGTTGTGGTGGGTATTAAGGCTGCTTTATTGTTGAGAACTTAGGGGTCTCTGTACTTCTGCTTTAGGTTGTGTCGAAAATCATTGGTGTCTGTCTCACTGGCTTATCCTGTGTTGACTGATTGGCTGTGACTATGGGTCACTTCTTCATTCCATCATTCTCTGTGGGGTTCCATATGGATCCTCCACGGTATGTCTGGGCTGGCTCATCTCTTGCGGGGATGTCAGCTATCAGCCTGTGGTTCATTGGTAGGGTTGGATGAGCCACAGCTCTCTTGATGCATTCTGAAAGATACAAACAGAATCTCCATTGGAGAGTGAGATCAGTATATAGGTTAACTGAGATACACAGTTCTTTTTTTGAAAAAAATATTTTATTTATTCATTTTCAAGCAGAGGTACAGTGATAGAGAGGGGGAGAGAGAGAGAGAGAGAGAATGCACCAGGGCCACCACCTTGTAGGTCTGGCTTATATGGGTCATGGGGAATTGAACCTGGGGCCTTAGGCACTGGAGGCAAGTGCCTTAACCGCTGAGCCATCTCTCCAGCCCTGAGATACACATTTCTGAATTAGCTAGATAATATTTTTAGTAGCCTCTCCTTCAATCGCTTGCATAGTGCATCTCACATTGGGGGCCCAAGAGTCCGGCTCCCAGTGCATATCACCCTAAGTCCCCAGTTCCAGTTAAGGGCTCCCCCTCACTAAGTGGATTATTTGGTCAAATTTAAAAGCTGTTGATTGCCTCCCCAGGCTTTGGCTCCTCCATTGCACAAGTGCTCCTTTCTTGGTTTGCTGTTCTCTCCCAGTAGGAAGTGTGGTCAGCCTACTCACGGCAGCAGACTGTGTTTCATGCCAGTGGTCTCTGTTTACTCCAGCTGTCGTTGACCAGCTTCCCTGGCAGCTTATTCAGTTTTTTTTTTATATTTTCATTCTTTCTTTACTTGAGGGAGGCAGAGGGAAAGAGAGAGTGACCTTGGCTGTGCCAGGATGTCTTGCCCTTCAGACAAGCTCCAGACACACGCCACACCTTGTGCATCTGGCTTTACAAATGTCCTGGGACTGGAACCTGGCTCTGTGGATTTTGCAAGTGAGTACCACCTTGAACTACTGAGCCATCTCCCCAGCCCAAACTTTATTCTTTTAAACACACACACACTCACAAATTTGTCCTTGTAATGATCTTTTCCCCACATAAATCATGATGAGGTCCTTAATTACTTCATGATATGTACATTACAACCAATAAAGAAGCAATATAAACTGGCATACGCCTATAATCCCAGCACTTGGGCTGTGGAGGCAGTTGGATCAGGAGTTCAAGGTCAGCCTTGTCTGCGTGAGACTTTGCCTCAAAGAACACGACAAGCAGTGTAAGTACTACCTAGAAATGGAGCAGTGTCCTCAACTCATTACTCGGTGCTCAGTACTCGGCCGCATCTTGGCTTCAGTTGTAAACTCTTGAGCTATGGGAATAATAATGAAAATAATAAGAGTTCATCCTCCCCAATCAATGAAAGGGTTGATGATTACTTTCAAAGTGCTCCATAGCCCCTAAAGAGGTCATCCAGGTCTCACTTCTGGGATCAGAGGGCTCTCTACCTGCGAGGTACGGTTGTGGAAACTGAGTCACAGGAAACCAGCAATTGCTAGTTGGTTCAGTGTTGTTGGAGAGCAGTGTCACCATCCTTCCATCTTTAAGAGACTCCAGGCCCCTTGGGCGAAGCTGGAGAGAGGTCAGAAAGAAGGACAGGAGTGCATCTTAGAAGATTATCAGTAGACAGAAGGATTTAAGGACCAGGAAGAAACCAGACACATTGTCTTGGGAACCCAAAGCCAATGATTTCTCAAAGCTGGGAAGTGAAGGAGAAGCTGCATTCCAAAGCAAAGAAACCAAAGAATTTTTTTCCAATCTATACCTTCCCAAACATGAAACTCTTTTCTTGCTTCTGAAATTAAAAAAAAAAATAACAATAATAAAATGAAAACGTAAAAGTTACGGCAGCATAATTCTTACACCAGGGAAGAAATAGAAAATCGTCTGGGGGTTGGAAGCAGAAGGGGCCTCCTTCCCCTTCATCAGTGGTTTTGAAAGGGTGTCTGGAAGACACTGACTAATGACACGTGACCTCTAGATTCTCCACGAGGCAGCAGGCCTGGCCTGTGCCCAGCGGGGTCCCCTCTCCCGGTTAGGGGTCACTCTATCAATGCTTTATTAGCTCCCTCCAGTCTCAGGGCAAAGTCCTGCTGTTCTGGCCCTTTACAGCTTTGATGGAGGAAGGCTATTCAGCATGGGAGAAGATCTGTTTGTTTTCAGGAGGAAGCCTCCAGTGGGCCTGCTCCCCCAGCCCCCCACCTCGGGTTTCCAATGCTGCTGAAGAGATAAAAGCCTTACCTCCTCATGACCTTCATTGGACTGTAGGAAGCCCAGCTCAGCGTGCAATCATAAAGGCATATCATGCTGCATAAATTATCCTGTGATTGACATGTTTTCTTCCAGCACCAACTTAAAGGGACCGAATCATGAAGCCTGGGTAACTTTGTCAAGCACCTAGGACGCACCGAGATACTGATGGGAAATAGCTTAGGTACATCACACTTCATTCTCGCAAGCAGTTCCAGGAGGTAAATATGATTTATCTCCGTGACATGCGTAAGAAAACAGAGCCAGAGAAGCTGAATTATTTTCCCAGAGACTCCAAGGAAGGCCGCAGAAGGTCCAGTTTACTGCGAGAAAACTTTCACAAAGGGACTGGGATGAGGCATAGTGGCAGAGCACTTGCCTGGCATGTGTGAGGCCCGGGGTTTGACCTTGACACTGAAAATAAATCCACAAAAGTTTAATATATATATATGTATATATGTGTATATGTGTGTGTTTTGTGTGTGTACATATATACATATGTATGTACACACACATATATACATATATATGTGTATATATATGTATATATATATGTATATATACATATATACATATATATGTATATATATGTATACATATATATATATATATACATATGTATATACATATACATATACATATATATACATATATATATAAATTGCTGGGCTGGAGAGATGGCTAAGCACTTGTCTGCAAAGCCTAACAACCCAGGTTTGATTCCCCTGTACCCACACAAAGCCAGATGCACAAAGTGGTGCATGCATCTGGAGTTTGTTTGCAGTGGCTAAAGGCCCTAGCCCACCAATTCTCTCTGTGTGTTTCTCTCTCTCTCTTGCAAATAAATAAATAAAATATTAAAAATTACTAAGTTAGAGCCAGGCATGTTGGCGCACGCCTTTAGTCCCAGCACTCGGGAGGCAGAGGTAGGAGGATCACTATGAGTTCAAGGCTACCCTGAGACTACATAGTGAATTCCAGGTCAGCCTGGGCTAGAGCGAGATCCTACCTCGAACAACCAAAAAAAAAAAAATACTAAGTTAGTTATCAAACTTAGCAATCAGTCCCTGAGGAGGGAAGACAGGAACAAGATGGGGGCAGGACAAGAATGAACTGTGGGTCACTCATTTGTCAACCATTTGTCCGGTAGTATTTACAGAAACAAAGGACTTGGGTTTCAGTTAGAGGACCACACAGATCCAGATGGAATGTTCTCTCACCTGGCTTCACAGATTTCGTCCCTCACAGCCTCAGTGGCCATGGACTCCCAGGAATGGTGGCTCACACCTGGAATCCCAACACTTGACAGACTGAGGCTCTCTAACCTGTCACAAAACAACAGCCACAATTTCTTTGCACATTTCACGAGAACTCAGTAGATAGATAGTGAAGGGGCTTATCGTCTCGGGCTGGCCTGCCCTCACCTCCCCACTGGGTCCCCTACCCCTCCAGTTGCCCCAAGAGCTCTCCCAGACCCAATGCCTCCCTCTCTAAGCACCAAATGCAACCCTGAAAAGCCATCAAGGAGCACGGTGTGGTGGCACATGCCTTTAATCCCAGCACTTGGGAGGCAGAGGTAGGAGGAGCACTCTGAGTTCAAGGCCAGCCTGAGACTACAGAGTGAGTTCCAGATCAGCCTGGGCAAGAGTGAGACCCTACCTGGAAAAAAAAAATAAGTAAATAAATAACTAATAAATAAATAAAATGAAAATTCTGAAAACAATACAATAAATGTTCTTGGCATATGCTAACCATTCAAGATATGGCACTGCTCTCATTTCGGTTTTGATCGTTCTGCTGTTGCTTCTCACCCAAACCTATGAGGTTCTTCTCCGTCTTCCAGACCCAAACTCAACCCCTCCCAAGTCCCTACTCATCCACCACGACGTCAGGTGACTCCCAACAGCCCTCATCTCTCTGTGGCCTTGCCCTGCCTTATTTGAATTCTTTACGCCTGGCACAGTACGCAGTCATGTTAATTTAATGATGGGAAAACACCCTGAAAAGTACACAGCGCATTTTTCATGGGTGGGGACGGACTCCACGGCCTTGTGCTCTGTCATCTCTGTGCAAATATCGTACAGTATCCTTAAGTTAAGATGGCCATGACATCACTAGCCAATATAAACTGACCATCATGGTATATGCGATCCATCATTTTTTTATAAATTATATCTTTATTATCCATAGTTACATACATTAAATGAGCAAATAAAGTGTTGGTGTCCCCAGTTCCCCGATTTCCCTCTTCCCTGTCCCCAATCAGCTGGATATCCTCCTCAGTGGGCAAACTGGATCAGTCCATGGGGTAGGAGGTTATGGATAGCTCAGGAGTCAACCCGGTTCCACCCCCCTTTGTATGTTGTTACTGAGGGGATCAATGTCTCTGGACATTCTCCTCCACCATGGCTCTTAGACTCTTTCCATCCCCTCTTTGGCTCAGTTCCCTGAGTCATGGTGGGTGAGTATTAAGGCTGCTTTATTGTTGAGGTATTAGGTGCCTCTGTACTTCTGCTTTAGGTTGTATTGAAAATCCTTGGTGTCTGTCTCGCTGGCTTATCCTAGGTTGACTGATTGGCTGTGGTTATGGGTCTCTTACTTACCCCATCATTCTCTGCGGGGTTCCATAAGCATCTTTCATGGTAGGTCTGGGGTGGCTCATCTCTTGCCAGGATGTCAGCTATTGCTCTGTGGCTCGTTGGTAGGGTTGGAAAGGCCACAGCTCTCTCGCTGCCTTCTGAAAAATAGAAACAGAATCTCCATCGGAGAATGCGGTCCATCATTGACCACGATGTTGTGAGGCAACATACGACTTATTTGTGGTGTGGTCCACTCATATAGAAAGAGCATATGCTTGGGAAAGACAAAGATATTGTCTTGATCAATACTATGTTCACCATGCCCAGAACAGTACCATAGCCACCCTGTGGGTGTTCTGGAAATGAATGAATGAATAAATGTCCTCTGTAGTTAATTTTCCCTGAGCTATCAGAAGGATTTGGGGAAATAATATCGCTACAGTGCTTAGCTCGGTCTCTCACATACTCATGCTAATGTCTCATCTTCTTCATTCTGGCATCATGGGAATCCGAGCAGCAGTGAGCTAGCTCGGTGGATAAAGTGCTTGTGAATAAGCATGAGGAACTGAGTTTGGAGCCCCAGCGATCATGTAAAATCCTGGTGGCCTGTGCCTGTAATCCCAGCTCTCGGGAGACTCTGAGGGCCTGGCTGGAACGGTAGTCTAGCTAGATCATCAAGCTGTGGTTCAGCCAGAGACACTACCTCAAAAAAGGAGATGCCTCCTCCCCGCAAAGAAACAAAACTGTCTGCTGCTTGCACAACTCATAGCCCTCCATCCCATGGAACATTTCAGCAACCCCATCAAGGACAGTGGCTCAATGAAATAGGGGCAGGGAGGAAGGAAACGGGGGTACCAACACAAGACTTGCACACACAGAGTTTTCACTTATTAATAACAAAATTAAATATAAAAATTAAATAAAATGAGATGGAGGGGCTGGGGAGATGGCTCAGCAGTTAAGGTGCTTGCCTGCAAAGCCTAACAACCTGGGTTCAAATTCCCAGTACCCATGGAAAGCCAGATGTGCAAAGTGGCGTATGCATCTGGAGTATATGCAGTGGTCAGAGGCCCTGGTGTGCCCATTCTTTCTCTCTTTCTCTCTGTCTCTCTCTGCTTGCAAGTAAATAAATAAAAATAAAAATGTTTTTTAAAAATGAGCTGGAAGCTGGACGTGGTGGCGCACGCCTTTAATCCCAGCACTCCAGAGGAAGAGGTAGGAGGATCGCCCTGAGTTCAAGGCCACCCTGAGACTACATAGTAAATTCCAGGTCAGCCTGGACTAGAGGGAGACCCTACCTCGAAAAACCAAAAAAAAAAAAAAAAAAAATGAGCTGGAGATGGCTTATCTCTTAAGACATTTTCCTGCAAAGCAGAAGGACCCAAATTTGATTCCCCAGTACCCACGTAAAGCCAGATGCACAAGGTGGCGCGCATGTGTCTGGAGTTCATTTGCAGTGGCTAGAGGACCTGGTGTGCCCATTCTCTTTCTCTTGTCTGTCTCTTTCTCTCTCTGAAATAAATAAATAAAATATTAAAAATAAATAAATAAAAAGTGAGATGGAGAGCACCCACGTGCACCCACACACATACGTGCACACCACACAAACACACAGATGCAGAAAACTAAATAAGAGCCAGATGTGCTGGCACACACCTTTAATCCCAGCGCTTGGGAGGCTGACGTAGGAAGTTCGCCATGAGTATGAGGCTAG
Source organism: Zapus hudsonius (assembly GCA_004024765.1). Classification (NCBI taxonomy): domain Eukaryota; kingdom Metazoa; phylum Chordata; class Mammalia; order Rodentia; family Dipodidae; genus Zapus; species Zapus hudsonius. The sequence goes on from PVHP010037698.1 coordinate 9,924, forward strand.
CCTGGGCTACAGAATGAATTCCAGCTCAGCCTGGGCTAGAGCGAGACCCTGTTTCAAAAAAAAAAAAGTAAATCAAGATCAAAATCATAGAGCCTAAGCACTTTGCAAATTACAAACCATTCTCCAGACGTGTTATTCTTGCTATTTGAAGAATTTACTACAGCCTCCATCTCCTCGGCTATAAAGTGGTTATTTACATCTTTGCTTCCTGCTTAGTTGAGGTATTGTGGGGAATGAATAAGATAATGAATGTCTAAATGCTTTGTGAACTATAAAGTGATATGCAGCCATGAAAGGTAATTATTTGAGGTCAGCATAGAGACCCTGGGAGCCTGGAGCTCCAAACACCTGGGTTGGAGTTTTCATTCTGTCAGTTTCTAATCCGGAAGGGAGCTGTGGATATCTATATCTATAAATATCTATATCTATATCTATAAATCTATATCTATAAATATCTATATCTATATCTATCTATAAATCGCCCACCCATCAAATGCATGGTGACGAATCTGAGCTTGTCTGGCCTGGTCTGCCCCTTGAGAAATGGTGACAGTTTGTTACTGGCCACCACTGGCCCAGGTACAGCTCTCTGGAGCCTTTGTTCCAAACTCAACAAGGCTTGTTTCCTCCTAAATTGAGTGGTAATAATTACACCAGCCCCTAAGGATGCTGTCTTTTAATTAATATTTATAAGGTGCTTGAAACTCCTCCTTTAAATGCTCACAGATTCCAGTGGGTCTCATTGCCTCAGGGCCCTGCACGCTTCTCCAAATGATTCAAAGGTCTAAATTTGGGCATCTGTTTTGATGGTCAGAAAGATGCTATTTTTGTAGAAAATTTGAACTTCATTTTCCCAGCGAGTGAGTCTTGTCACTCAGCTTTGAGTTGATCCAAAACACACAGAAGAAAACAGAGTTGAACACAAAACACACACAAAGTTCCTTGGCTGTGTGGTGTGTGTGTCTCTAGAAAGGGTGACAAATGAGGCAAGGAATGTCACTCCATGGGCTGGAGAGATGGTCAGTGGTTACAGGCGCTTGCTTGCAAAGCCTGATGGCCCGTGTTTGATTCCCCAGTACCCATGTAAAGCTAGATGCGCAGAGTGGCACATGTGTCTAGAGTTTGTTTGCAGTGGCAAGAGGCCCTGGCACAGCACTCTCTCTCTCTCTCTCTCTTTCTCTCTCTCTCTCTCTGCCTACAAATAAATACTAAAGAAAAATATTGAAAGGAAGGAAGGAAGAAAGGAGGGAGGGAGGGAAGGAAAGAAGGAAAGAAGGAAGGAAGGAAGGAAGGAAGGGATGAGCTGGTTGAGAAATTTATTTTACAATAATTCTTGGGGCTGAGATAATGGCTCAGTGGTTAACTGCATTTGCTTACAATGTGGATCGTTCTTGGTTCAATTCCCCAGCACCCATGTAAAGCTGAATATAAAAAAAAATGGCACATGCATCTGGCATTTGTTTGCAGTGGCAAGAGACCCTGGCACTCCCATACATATACACATGCAGAAATATAAGTTTAGCATTTAAAGATGAAAGCAGATTCGTAGACTAACAAATAGATGTATTTGTTTATTTTTACAAAAAGTTGAATCTTTGTATGTGTGTGTGTTTATAGTATATGTATTTGCATATGTGGGTGCATTTGGAGGTATGTATATGTATATGTATGTTTATGATGTATATGTATATGTACATGGGTGCATTTGGAGGCCAGAAAGATAGGATACAGAGCATCTTGTTTTTGATATTTTCATTTTTTAATAATCATCAGTGCTCAGAACACTGCCTTATATAAATAGATGGTACAAAAGGCAGCAGTAGCCGGGCGTGGTTGTGCACACCTTTAATCTGGGCACCATGGAGGCAGAGTATGCCTGTGAGTTCAAGGCCAGCCCGGGACTAACAGAGTGAGTTCCAGGTTAGTCTGGGCTAGAGTGAGACCCTACCTCAAAAAAAAACAAAAAGCTAAAAAGTCAGAAGTATGTTTAGATTCATTTTAGAAGTTGTTGGAAATTTTGTCCTAATCCCAAGCCAAAATACATTAACAATTCTTTATAAAACTTTTCAGTCACACAAAGAGCAGTTTTTTGAAATCAAACCTTCTAACCCAATATAATCTAGGTATCTACTAATTTGATACTTACATGCTAAGGAGCGATGGGAAGAAGTACCAAGTTTGTTGCCTGCAATTAAATCATTATGGTTTTATAAAAGCACACAGCTTTGTGTGTAGAGTCAAAACACTGTGATTCCTACCATATAGGAAGGAGCTTAGAATCTGAGCTGAGTTGTTTCAGGCGTTATGTGACGTGTGCAGTCACAGTATCCATCTGTGTGTTCATGGTCAAGGCTGCAGAGAAATTATTTGCTAGAAACCCTTCAGATTCACTACACATTTGAGATTGAATTAATTTGTGGTCTTTGTACATTCAGAGACCTCCACACTGGGTTACATGACCCACAGCTGTGCCTGACCTCATGAACGGAGTCAACGATGTCTCTGGACTTGTGATACTCTTCCTCCTAGAAGTGGCGAAGGGCAGGGTGCTCCTCACAACACAAACACTACCAGCTCATCTTGCATGGGCGTGGGGAGCATATGGCCAGGATCAGTGGTCCCCAGTATCAGCTGTGCCAAGAATCATACAAGGAGGCAGCCTTGTCTGTCTAAAACACGAGGATTCTTTTTACTAGGCAAACAAAATTAACCTACAATCTCTCCAAGTAGAAAATGTTTTTGACACTAGTATGAACTGAATTGATTCTAGCATATTCACATGGCAAGGAAATACAGACAATGCATATGTGTATTCTCTCTCTCTCTCTGCCTACAAATAAATACTAAAAAATATTGAAAGGAAGGAAGGAGGGAGGGAGGGAAGGAAGAAAGGGACAAGCTGGGTGAGAAAAGAATATGTCTATCTTATGCCTACACTACAATCTCTCACTGCAAGCAAATTATGAAATGCTTCCTCTCTTTCCTTCCAGAAAAGAGGCTTGTTCCCTCTCCAGCGTCCCTGTGCCCACATCTGTCCAGGCTGTCTTCTGTGTTCATCTCCATACAGCATCTATTTCTTCCTTCCTCCCTTTCTTTGTTGTTGTTGTTGGGGGAAGGTTTGAGACAGGATGTCACTCTATCATCTGGGATGTTTGGAATTTTCTATATGTTCCAGACTGGCTTCAAGCTTGCAACAGTCCTGTGGAAAAAAAAAGCATCTCTGATCAAAAGGGTGAGCAGCAGCACTCTGAGAGCACAAACACAGGTATTTAGGGGCAATCTGATGGGCATGGCATATCCAGTTAGCCAAACAACACTAGTAGCTTCTCCCCCAGCACCCATGGCCTCGTTTTGACTAGGTTCTTGGTACTAGGCATGAATTTTCGCCTGTGAAATGAGCCTCAAATTCAATCAGAGAGCAGGTGATTACCCACATAACAGCCACACCACTATTGCACTACTAGACACATCTTGCCTGGTTGGCCAGTTGTATAATTCACAAGACCCACCACTAGGTAAGACTGTTTGTGACTTTTCTCCCTAGCAGCCTGCATAGCACTTTCTAGTACCATGACAGCTAATCAGCAGGGAGGAGGCTTCTGGCTCAGCTCTAGCTTGATTCCTCAGTGTCTAGCAACCTAAGCAAGTGCTGTCTTCAGCAATAAGGTCTCACATTCTAGTTCTGGTGGGTAACCAAAAGCCTTAGCAAAGAGTGTGTACTGTTTGGGAGGGGGGCTCATGGACCTCCCTGACCAATAACTCACTGAAAGATTTCCTAAACCTCTGGAGTTTTTCCTGTAACAACCTATGGTTTAAATTTTATTTTTAATTATCTAACAAAGAAGTAAGTTTCCATATGGCTTATTTGGACCGTTTTTAGTTTTGGTTATACCTCCTTCTATCCCTTCCTCTTGTCCATCTCCTCCCCAACCCCGCTTAGATCTTTCTAGCCCCAGTATTCTGTCCGTCTACTCACACATCTACTATCCCCTTTCCTTAAACACTCTCCCTCCCACCTTTCATGGCCTCATTCTAGCTCCTGGCCTCTAGTATTGACTCTTAAAGTCAATGTTGGGATCCACATATGAGAAAGAACATGCAACATTTGTTTTTCTATACCTAGATTACCTTATTTAATGTAATATTTTACATGCCCACCCATTTTCATACAAATTTCTTAATTTTGTTTTCCTTTTACAGCTGAATAAAATTCTATTGTGTATAAACGTACCACACCTTCATTATCCATTTATCAGTTGATGGGCATCTAGGCTGATTTCATTTCCTAACTATTACGAGTAAAGCAGCAATAAATATGGATAAGCAAGTATCTCTTAGTCAAGTGTAGAGTCCTTTGGGTATATGCCCAGGAGTGATATAGCTGGGTCACGTGGTACATCTATGTTTTTAACTATCTTTAAAATTTTTTTATTTATTTAAGAGAGAGAGAGAGAACGGACACATCAGGACCTTTAGTCACTGCAAACAAACTGGCTTTATGTGGGTACTGGGGAATGGAACCCAGGTCCTTAGGGTTTGCAGGCAAACACCTTAACCACTAAGCCACCTCTCCAGGCCTGTTTTTAAGTTTTTGAGAAACCTCCACACTGATTCCCATAGTGGCTGTACCAATTTACAAATTTGTTCTTTTAATTCAGTCGTTTATACATCAGTGCATTGAGATTTAGATAACTTTAACATGTATGTTAAAAATTGTAGCTTTGTGGTTTGTACTTTCATGACTTTTTAAGGGGATTTCTTTTTCATTTCTATATAACTGAGTTCTCGTTTTTTTCTGTTGTGGCCTCTTATTTTTTTGTGTCCTGTTTTAAAAGGCATCCTACAAGAATTTCTTTTTTCATGTTTTTTTCCCCATAGCCCAGGCTGACCTGGAACTCACTATGTAGTCTCAGGCTGGCCTCAAACTCACAGTGATTCTCCTCCCTCTGCCTCCTGAGTACTGGGATTAAAGACGTGCATTACCACACCCGGCTTCTTTTCACTATTTGCCACCATACCCAGCTCCCAAGAACCTCCTAGACATACAGATTCATGAACTCGATTCACTGGACTCTGATGTAATGGTGCCAGATTGAGGGTGAGGCCAGGACAGTCTCTGAAGGTGAGTGGGGTGAGTGGCAATCAGTCAGTCACACTGACCCCTGATGGCTTTCTCTCTCTCTCTCCTCTCTGCTTGCAAATAAATAAATTTTAAATTTACTTACTAATTATCTATTTATTTGGGGGAAAAGGAGAGAACGGCCATGCCAGAGATGAACTTCAGATGCATACGCCACATTGTGCGTCTGGCTTTATGAGGGTCCTGGAGTCCCGGCTAAGAGGCTTGCAAGCAAGCACCCTTCACTCTTGCCAGCTCTGCAGCCAGACACTTTTTTTTTCTTTGAAGGGAAAATAAACTTCTGCCCTGAAGCCACATAACTGCCTCCAAATATCTGCTGAGGGAAGCCTGAAAATAATATAGAGTGAAACTGACGAAGGAAGCAAAACCCACGGGACCCAACTCATCGGTTTGAACAGTAAATTCTTGACCTTTTTATTTCCCTTTCCAAGATTGTCTGCAAAAAATAAATAAAATAAAATGAAAGGGTTTTTAAAAATCCCCAATTACCTTTGAGATGAGACTTCATATGCCAAGTTTTTGCCTGAAGCACATTTTTACAGCTGAGTAATAAATCCCAGAAAAACATGCCTTCTGATGGAAACATTGAACTTGTCTGTTCCAACAGGACCACTGTGGCTGGGGAGATGGAGGAAAACTTCTATCAGAGAAGGAGGGAAAAAGGAAGAACGGGATTGGGTAGATATTTACCCCTTGAGGCAGTACTATTTGATAATGAGGAATTGGAGCTTTCCTTCCCAAATTGGCTCTTATTATTTTTTTTTCTTGCCTCGTCATTTCAGGACACTTGAGTTTTCTTGCACAATGAAAGTGCATGGTTGACTAGCAGACTGTGAGGATAATGGAGAGACATGGATCTGGTTTTATGTTGTCTTCTTTACAAGCTGTTGAAAGGCCTAGGTTTCATGTTAGAAATGAGGTGTAAATACAACTATCTTGGTCCTCATAAAGCCTGGGAGACTCTAGAAGCAGGCATTCTCCAAGAAAAGGGAATTATTTATGGCTACTGCTGTGGTGTTGGGGAAAGAATTCAACTAAAACTTGGGAAACTGAACCTACTTCAGGCTGACAATGGCTGATGAATCCCCAGCAAGCAACTTGCTTGCTCTATGCCTCAGTTTCCCCATTGACAATGGGGGTGATTAGTTCAAGGCTTTGGGATAGTGACCAGATGTCTTTGTACTTCCTCTCTTCCTAAGAAAGGAATGGCTTTTTGAAACCAGTGTCTACATTCTAAGTAGGCCTGATCCACGGAGTGTCCACATTCTAAGTAGACCTGATCCACGGAGCGTCCACTTTCTAAGTAGACCTGATCCATGGAGTGTCCACATTCTAAGTAGCCTGATCCATGTAGACAGATATACAATGCATTTTAGAAAAACAGAGTACGGGCTGGGGAGATGGTAGAGTGGGGAAGAATGCTTACTGTATGTGTGAGCACTGAGTTCAATCCTCAGCACCCATGTAAAACAAGCTGGGCGTGACTGCACATCCCTATAACCCCAGTTTCTGGGGTTGGAGACAGAAGAATTTCTGGGACTCTCTGTTCATCCAGTCTAATTGACAAACAGGGAGCAGGCTGGGGAGATGGCTCAGTGCTTAAAGGTATTTGCTTGCAAAGCCTGATGGCCCAGGTTCAATCCCCCAGTATCCACATAAAGCCTAATATACAAAGTGGCCCAAGTGTCTGGAGTTTGTTTGCTCTAGGGAGGCTCTAGGGCATCCATACTCTCTCAAGAAAAGAAAAGAAAACCAGACAACTTCAGATTTTGTAAGAGACTCTGTCTCAGGAAAATACATGTTGGAAGTCACCCGGAGTCTTACTCAGACCTCCACCATGTGCACTCAGGGCACACAAGAGAACACATATAAAAAAATAATAAAATAAATAGGTTGCAGTTGAAAATGCCCTGTCTTTTCTTGAACTAAAGGACACTTCCTGCAGGACATCTCAGCCATGGAATAAATTTGTTCCAGCTGACTTTCACTCAGAGTTAATTTAAAAAAAAAAACAAACTTGTTTAATTGTAAAAATAATGGAATGTTTGAGAAGATTTAGAAAACAAGTTCACAGATTTATCCCCTGACCCTGACACCCTCAATTACTTTCTGGTGTACATAATTTCTCTTGCCCATGTGTGGCCTGTATTTCTCCCTGGTAATGAGAAGCATACATCATAAAACAGAG
>PVHP010037699.1:0-17238 GCA_004024765.1 Zapus hudsonius
TGGGTCTTCAATTCTATTCCACTGGTCAGACTGTCTGTTTTTCTGCCAATACCATGCTGTTTTAGTTACTATGGCTTTGTAGTATGTTTTTAAGTCAGGCATGGTGATACCTCCTGCATAATTTTTTTTTGCTCAGAATAGTTTTAGCTATTCGAGGTCTCTTATCCTTCCAAATAAATTTTGAGATTATTTTTTCAATGTCTGTGAAGAAGGAGGTTGGGATTTTTATTGGCATTGCGTTGAATCTGTAGATTGCTTTTGTCAGGATGGCCATTTTTACTATATTGATTCTCCCTAACCATGAGCATGGAATGTCTTTCCATCTCGTCACATCCTCCTGTATTTCCCTTTTGAGTGTTTCAATATTTTCCTTATATAAGTCTTTCACTACCTTGGTTTGTGATATTCCCAGGTATTTTATTGTACTTGAGGAAATAGAGAATGGGACAGTTTCTCTGATGTCTTTTTCTGAATGCTTGTCTTCTTTATATAACAAGGCTACTGATTTTTGTGTGTTAATTTTGTATCCTGCCACTCTGCTAAAGGCATTTATCACCTTCAGGAGATTACTAAAACTGTTCTTTGGATCTGATATATATAAGATCATGTCATCTGCAAAGAGGGATAGTTTGACTTCTTTTTTCAGTTTGTATCACTTTTATGGTGTTCTCTTGTCTTATAGCTTGGGCTAGAACTTCAAGCACTATGTTAAATAGCAGTGGTGAGAGTGGACATCCCTGTCTTGTTCCTGAGTTGAGGGGGAACTCCTTGAGTCGTTCCCCATTGAGGATGATTTGTGCTTTAGGAGATCTGTATATTGACTTTATCATGTTGAGGTATAGTCCATCTATGCCTATTCTTTCCAGGGTTTTGAACATGAATTGGTGTTGAATTTTGTCAAAAGCCTTCTCAGCATCAATTGAAATGACCATGTGGTTTTTGCTGTTGAGTTTGTTTATGTGGTGAATTATATTTATCGACTTGCGTTTGTTGAACCATCCCTGCATCCCTGGGATGAAGCCAACTAGATCAGGGTGAATTATAGACTTGATGTGGGTTTGTATTCAGTTTGCTGGGACTTTTTTTTAGGATTTTTGCATCCAAGTTCATCAGGGATATGCGCCTGCAGTTTTCTTTTTCTGTTACATCCTTGCCTGGTTTGGGAATTAGGGCGATGGTAGCTTGAGTTTGGGAGCCTACGTTCTTTTTCTATGCCCCTGACAAGCTTCAAAAAGAGAGGTTTCAGTACTATAATGAAGGTTTGGTAGAATTCAGCTGAGAATCCTTCTGGACGTGGGCTTTTCCATTTGGGGAGTTTCTTGATTACCAATTCAATCTCTGTGATTGTTATCAGATTGTTTAGGGTCTTTATCTGCTCTGTTCTGCACTTTGGAAGTTGATAGGTGTCCAGGAATTTATCCATTTCTTCCAGGTTCTTTAATTTTGTGGAGTAGAGGTTTTGGAAGTATGACCTGATGATTCTTCCAAACTCTTCAGGATCTGTTGTGATCACAACCTTGTCATTTTTTATTTTGTTAATTTGGTCCTTCTCAGTTTTTCATTTGATTAAATTGGCCAGGGGTTTGTCGATCTTATTGACTTTTTCAAAGAACCAAATCTTTGATTTGTCTATTTTTTCAATCATTTTCTTTGTTTCCAAGTTATTAATCTCAGCTCTGATCTTAATTGTTTCCTTGTGTCTTGAGCTCCTCAGGTTAGATTTTTCCATATGTTCTAATGACCTTAGGTATGAGGATAGTTGGTTGATTTGAGACCTCTCTGTCTTTGTTATGAAGACATTTAGAGAAATGAATTCCCCCCTTAGAACTGCCTTCATTGTGTCCCAGAAGTTCTGTAAGTTTGTGTCCTCATTATCATTTGTTTCTAGGAAGTACTAGATTTCCTGTCTGATTTCTTGTTTCACCCATTCATTGTTTAGGAGTGAGTTGTTCAGTCACCAAAAGCTTTTGAATTTTGGATCCTCTCCCATTGTTAATTTCTAGCTTTAATGCATTGTAGTCTGATATGATGCAGGAGATTACATTGATCTTTCTGAATTTGCTGAGGGATGAATTATGGCCCAGTATATGGTCAATTTTGGAAAAAGTTCCATGTGCTGCTGAGAATAATGTATAATCTGTGTCCTTGGGGTGGAATGTTCTGTAGACATCTGTTATCCCTAGTTTGTCTATGGTGCCATTTAGCAGCTTAATTTCTCTGCTTCTCTGTTGTTTGTACAATCTGTCTAGGAATGACAGTGGGGTGTTAAAGTCTCCTAATATGATGGTGTTGGCATCTATATCTGCTTTGCTTTTGAGTAATTTATGCCTAATGAACTGAGGGGCCCTTGCATTTAGTGCATACATATTTAGTATAGGGATATTTTCTTGCTGTATTGTTCCCTTGACAAGTAGGAAGTGTCCATCATCCTTTTCAATTTAATTTTATTTTTTTTTTTGCTGTTGGCTTAAAGTCCATTTTGTCAGAAATTAGAGTAGCCACACCTGCTTTTTTATTTTTCCCACATGCCTGGAAAATTGTTTTCCACTTTTTTCTTCTCAGTAGGTTACTTACTGTCTTTAGCGATAAGGTGTGTTTCTTGAAGGCAACAGATGGAAGGGTCCATTTTCCTGATCCACCCTGCTATCCTGTGTCTTTTTATAGGAGAGTTGAGTCCATTTACATTCAAAGTTATAACTGTGAGGTTTGCCATGTTGTAGAGAATATGAAGGTTGGTATCTCCTCTGTTGCTGCTATCTCTTGTGTTACCTTGCTTGTTCTCTGTTCCTTTCCTGGGGTCAGTTATTTGTTTCATCTGCAAGGGATATATCTCATGAAGTATCTTTTGCTGGTTTGGCTTTGTGCTCAAGTAATTGTAAAGCTGATTAGTCTTGTGGAATACTTTAATTCTTCCATCAATTATGATGGATAACTTTGCTGGGTAGAGTAGTCTAGGTTGGAATCCCTTCTTCTTTAGGCCTATAATCTCTTTTTTTCCAAGTTCCTGGCTTTTAAAGTTTCTATGGAGAAGTCTGACATGATTCTGATGGGTTTTTCTTTATAGGTGAGTTTCCTTTCTCTTGCTCTAAGGACTCTCTCTTTATCCTCAATGTTTGACATTGTAACTAATACATGTCTTGGGGTGTTCCTCCTTTGATCCAATTTGTTTGGGGTCCTCCGTATCTCTTTTGGTTGTACAGGGCTATCTCTTGCCAAGTATGGAAAGTTTTCTTGAATAATTCTGTTGAAAATATTTTCTATGCCCCTTGTTTGGTTTTCTTCTCCTTCCGGGATCCCCATGATCCTGAGATTAGGTCTTTTTATGGTATCCCACAATTCCCTTGAATCTTGTTCACTTGCTCTTTTGAATTTTGTCAAGGTTCTGATTTCCCTTGAATTCTCCTCTGTTCTGTCTTCCATGTCTGAGGTTATGTTTTTCCAGTGATTGATCCTATTGGTAAGAGATTCTAGGGATATTCTTATTATTTCAAAATGTTTTTTTGTTTTCTACAACTTCTTTTTGGGTTGCTTCTATCATCCTGTTGAGATGTGATTTCATTTCAAGGTTTGATTTAATTACTTCTTCTTGACAGTCATTCTTGTATTTGCTGATGTCTTTGGTCAATTTGGAGAGCTGGTTTTTGATACCTTCAGTTTGTTGGCTTGTCTTTAGTTCTGATATGTCTCTTCTGATGTCCATTTGGTTCTCCTCTAATATATTAAGCCTCGTGGTAAAGCTAATGAGCTGACTTTGTACCCTTTCAATATGTTGGTCCATCTTTTCTTGCATGACTAACAGTAAGTTCTCCTTAGGATCTGTGCCAGTATGGTCAGGGTTTAGTGTCATGTCTTCCTGGGCCTGCCTCTGCTCACTACCTTTAGTTGTGTTGTTGATGTCATTTGGCGTGGTTTCCTCAGCTGGTGTAATATTCTTGTTTTGAGGTCTGCCCATTTTGATTCCACTTGAGGTGGTTGGATGTTGGACCCAGCCTGGCTGCATATCTGAGAGCTAAGCTTTAATATGCATCCGGATGAGAGCCCGAGCATGGTAGCTCATGCCTTTGTTCCTAGCACACCTGTGCCCCCCAGGAGGCAGGGGGATGGCTGAAGTCCCTAAATCCTGTTTATAAGTGCTAATAGGTTTTACTCCTGCTGGCTGTGTTCCTGTTTACTGAGCCCACTTTATGTAAGAGATAAGGCAATGCAACCCATCCCTAGATTGTATATAAGGTTGGATGCGAAAATAAAGTTTTGAGATCTGCTTGGACACTTCTTCCGGCTGCGTGTTATTGTCCAGCCGCTGTGCTCACCTTTCCTCAATTGATCCAGGTCTCCTGCTGGCCAGAGAGACAGGCTCATTTACCAGGGGGCCAGGGACCCTTGCGGTAAGACATCTGGAAAAGCACCCGACATCTGGCGCCCTGAACAGGGACTTGAAGCCTGGTAAGAGACCCTTTTTGCTCATTGCTTCTGTCTTGCTATGGATACGCATTGAGCCCCGGGGCATGCTTGGTTACTTTTAATAAAACCCTTTGTGTGTTGCATAGGAGATTTGGTCAGAGTCTTCTTTTGAGTCAGGGGTCGGGGTCCTAACAGTATTAGAATTTATGGGTGTGACATTCTTGATCTCAGCAAGTGATATTGAACCATGCCTTACATTCCTAGACTTAAAGTAATAACTATAGATTCCCCTTAAGGTAAGGAACAAAAGACCCATAGTTCCAAGGCCTCCTTGAAATACATGTAGACAGGGGACCTATATCCCAAATTCTCACCAAAGTGAGAAATGGGAATGAGGTACCTAACCACCCCCCCAGTTGAGCAGTTAGACAGGCTAAGACAAGAGTATGCATAGTGTCTTCCCTTATAGTCTAACTATACTGTCATGGGTGCTCTTATATGTCATGATATGATACCCATGCTGAGGGATGGGTGTCTGTAGAAGCCAAGCTTGCAGACTGGACCCTTAGGAATTGGCATGGGCTTCCTGAAGGAAACTCTCCTTGCATCAAGTAAACATAGAGAGCACTATGTGTCTTCTTAGATTTGGGACAAAGCTAGAAATTTGGGAAACAGGCTCCTGTACAAAGGATACCCCAAATCTCTCACCCCAGATCAGTTTCCAAGGAGATAATTCTCTTTACAGCAGAGATGAGAATTAGAATCAAGCTCATTTTAAGACTCTTCTGCTCCTCTTTCTCCATGATGTTTCAGATTTGACATTCAGCTTCCAATACAGCCCCAAGGTCACCACTTAACACGCAACAATTTTATATGCCATATAGACAGGGAAAATAACAAACTACCCAGTGCCTTTCTTCAAAGGCTCAAGGAGAGCCTTTGAAGATAACTAGAAAAAACATGGCAATTTATAAAAATTGGTTGGTAAACCAACCAGAAGATTAAGACAACTGCTCAGAGGTACAATTTCTGTTTATTGTAATTGGAATCCAAAAAAGGTGTGTGTGTGGGGGGGAAGGAACATAAAAAAAGGGAGATAAAAAGACATCATCAACAAAAAAGCTTAAGAGAGGGACCCCCCTCAGCAAAAGAGGACACCTCCAAGGATTCCTTAGTGGATAGAGGGGGACACGTTAATGGAAACTGTCCCAAAAGAGAAATAATGCCAAGCCTTTCCAAAATCCTACTCCAGATGCTAAAGTTTTAACTATTAAAAAAAGAAAGTTTTATGGTAAAGGTTACTCATTAACAGCTCAGAAATACTAAATTGTTCATGGGTTAAGAGATATTTAAAAAAGGGGACTCGTTAAGGTACTCATCCAAGCTGGCTTTGTTTCTTTATTTGTCAATGTGTTAATTATTGAGAAAAAAACTGAGTTTTTAGGATATGGGTTTGTCTAAAATAAGGTTTTCACACAAAAAACTTGGAGGTTAAAAAATGATTTTTGATTTGTTCATGCTAATTCTATCAAATGGTCATCATCAAACTTATGTAACTTAAAAGACATAATTTCAGCTATTGTGGCTTCTAGCCTGTGGAAAACTATGTTGGTTTAGCTTATTTAATTAAGCTTTATCATATTTAAGTAATGGGGAAAGCATAAATTTGTCTTATAAGGATATCTAATGTATATCAGATTAATTAATATCTATGGTTAAATTAACAACATTGGTTATAAAATGTTTTCTCTTTCAAAAATAGATTCACCAAGGGTTATATTAGAACTCAACTGTGAACAGACTCTGGTCTGTTATGGGTAACTACAGAGTCTCTATCTATGATTTTATTTTAACAATTGTTTTATTTTGGGCATTTCAGGTCTATTGCCTATAAATATGCTAACTCTTTAAGATATATTATTTGCTTCTGGGTACAACCTTAAGCTCAGACACTGGTGTTCAATTCACCTGAGAAAAATGATTTCAGCCTCTATATTTGAGTTTCCAAACTCTCCTGGGTAATTGGCATGTTTTCAAACATAGATATCAAGACTTAGGCTGTCTTACTTGTCTGTTCCTGATGACTTCCAGATCAGATCAATTTATTTGGATTTATTGCTAAAAATAATGTTTTCAGAACTAACAGTATGTTTTGTCTATATTGATAGTTATGAGGTATTTAAGGAATAAAAATGAGTCTACTTTTATACTTTAGTTATGACCTAAACTTTTCCAAAATAATTAAACTCAAAGGTTAGACCAAGTAGACTAAAGGTTATGCCATTCTTTAATTAGGTATGCTTTACTAGTTAATTATAGATGTCAAAATAGATATATCTATCATCCAAGATTGACACAAATTCCTTTCTGAGTGTTCTAACTACCTATGTAAAAGCCAAATTCAATTGGTGTCATGGAATAAAATAGGCAAATATTTTTGCCTCTGTTCCCACATCACAAGGCCTTAGGAGATGGGGAGTCAGGAGTTACCACTAAGGACAAACTTTTCACACTTACAGGGAAAACAAGGTAAACACCTTAACATTCCCAGTTAATTTGTCAGTTTTTAAACAAATAGACTTGGAGTGTTTTCTATTGGTATGATCATTCAGTCTCAGTTTTTATTCCATCAATTGGATTAGAAGATATAATCTGGTACATAAAAACTCTCACCAAATATACACAAAAATGATTTAATGGATACTACTGAGGTAATTCCCCTTAATTCTAAAATTCAAATGATGAGGAAGGTGACCATCCAAAAATCACACGGCTCTAAACATCCTCATGGCTTCCTAAGGTGGCACATATGCTATTATTAAAATTAAATCATGTGCATATCTCTTTCTAATAACTCTGTTAATGTATATCATATGCTTTTCAAGCCATACAGGAATTGTCTTAGACCATATCAGATGCTACAATGGCATTCAATAAACAATTCTGGGGATGGACCTTCAGTTTCCCATAGTGTACAACAATCCAACACAATCTACACTGAAACACTCTACAGTGGATACCCTATTTGAAACACTCTCCACTTCTGGGGGAGATACCGCACCTCCTGCCTCACAGTGAGACAGGACAAAATTCTGACAGTGAGATATATGACTGATCTTTCTCTGGGTAGGGACCCTTTCCTCTCTGAGAGATACCGCCAACTGCTTCATGTCCTATTCAGCAGAAAATAGATAAGAGAGACTCATCATCTCCATTCCCTAACAATAGTTGGGGTGTCCTTAAGAGAGGGGAGGAAATATGGGAGTTTAGAGGAGAGATGCCACACAATGTTGCCATGCTCCTCCTTAACCCCTCCCTAGTCAGAGCTTTACCTTGGCTTCTGTGGGATGAAAATGGGTATTCTAGGTTGATGTTTTCTTAGAAACATGTATGTATTTTTTTTCTGGTGATTTTTTTTTTGTTTCTACACCCCAATATCCTAACTGCAATTAGGGCTATTTCTTCAGAGGGGGGATTGTGACAGTTAATTCCTTCAGGCAAATTCCATAGATACCCACCCCTTGAGTGGGAGGTGTTTCTAGCTAGAAGTCAAACCTAAATGCTAAAACTGATTGGACAGGTATGAACCAACCAGTTGTCTGAAGTTTTAAAAAGTCATTAAAACAAAGTCCAGCCTCTTATTCCTGCACATGCATTTTAGGAAAAGGACTTCTGAATTTCTACATCTTAAAAAGTTAAGGCCTTCCCCCACCCCAGCCTAATGCCTAATGCTGGGGTTGGGAAAGTCTCCATATTTTTTTCCACATGAACCTTTTTCCTCATGATGGGAGCCCTCTGTTATCTTTTCTTTTGCTACTTAATTGGCTAAACAGCATAGATTTTGTTAAACCCTCTTGTGACAGGGTCAGAGACAACCCCTCCCCTTGAGTGGGAGGTGTCTAGCTAGAGCTATAACCTAGGGGCTAAAACTGATTTGTCAGATATGAACCAATCAGCTGTCTCTCTGACTCACCTGGGGGAAAACTTAAATTAACTTCCCTAGAAGAAAGCCCTCCCTTTTCTCCACATGGAAAGTAAGCAGAAGGATCTATGAATTCCCAGACCTTAGGAAGCTAATGGCTGGGGAGGGGTCAGGCTCCAGATGTTTTCCCTAATGAACTTCTCCTTTTCATGATGGGAGCTCTCTAATATCTTTTCTTCTTATATTATGAACCTCACAGACCATGTGGTGGCTGGGGGGCTCTCCTATCCAATTCCGTTTTCCCTTAACTAATTAATCTAGAATAAATGTGTAATAAGACTTATTTCTCTCCCTGTGTATAATTCTTTTGCATTAGAGGACAGGAACTTGGGGGGGGGATTCAATGGTAACAACCAAATATAACTGTGCCAAGATTTCCCCATAACACTCTCTCATGTGTTTTCTCCACCCTGGTGGCTGGAGATACCTGTAACTTCCCATTTTCTTTTAAATAAAGTCTCCCACTATACCTTATCCTCTCATGGTCTATAATTTTAATTCTTTTAACTTTATAGATAAGAATTTGGTTACTCCTTAAATTCTGAGGTGCATTGGAATTAGCTGGGTATCATCTAAATTCTATTCCGCAGCTCTGCCGTTTTATTAGTAGACACTGGGATGGCGGGCAGCAGGACCTTCTGTTTATGCTCTGGAACTGGAAGGCCTGAAAATAGAATGGCCAACATCTGCAGGCAGGAGATGCATGAGCTGTCTCTTCTCTGTTCTAGGATGCTAGCTCTCTCCAGAAGGACTTCTCGTTCTTACACAGTGAACAATGTGAATACTATTGTGTTCTGGGAATACCTTCCCAGACATACCCAGAAATACAGTGTTTTCCCTAGCTACTGTAAATCAGTCAAATGAACACAAAATTAAACATCACATCCCGAAATGACAGTGGAAATAGGAGATGCATGGAATGCAGAGGAGCATTTGCCGCTATGACGGGAAGTGTGAGAAGTGAGGCATGAGGGCACCTCTCAGCCTTGGAGCATGGACACTCCATCATTTTGCTGTGGGCTTCCCAGAACCAGACCTCCCTAGGCCTCCACTCTTCACTGTGAATGTTCAGCCATCACCATTCTATTAACCGAGTGAATTTGTTCTATTACAGTGTTTGTCTTTAAGATTTGTGACCTAAGGAGGTTCAAAGTAGATTGAATATTAAATTGCATTAAAAAGACCCAAAGGCACATGAATAGAATAGGCTCCATTGGATTAGTAAAATCAATTAGAAAGCAGTTTGCCTTTGCAAATTGAAGTTTGAGGATAGAAGGCAGAATTAACATCACAATAGCAAAGACAATGGCTGTCTTTAGTGATTTGGCCCCAGGTTCAGCAGTAGTTCAGCTCCTCACAGTTTCTTCTCACCTGCCCTCATGTTTCTACTCAGGGCCAGCATGCGTTCCATGTGAGCCTTCCATATTTTGATGGTGAATTAGCCAGAGACTGTGAGGTATTTGTGATTCATATCAGTATTCCCATAAGATCAACGAGCAACTTTTACTAGTTTCTATGTTAATTTCAAGTGAATATTATTTTAAAAACTGGATAATTCTTCTCTTGACATTACTACTCAATCTCATGATTCCTAGCAATATCTAAATACTGGTGAATCTCCCATTTTCATCTCTAATGCTGATCTCTGACTGTTAGAGAAAAATTAAAAATTAGAATAAAAGTAGAGAATCTCAGGACAAGAGGGAGCTAATTATTAATAAAAGGAAATAAGAAAGTGAAATATCTACCCCAGAATGGTATGTTGGTAAGTGCCTCCCCCACCTCACCCTGCTCCTATAATCCTGCCTTTGTTTCCCTGTAATCTTGCATCTGTGGTTTTCCCAGTAAAGACTGAGAATGGGTTCTATAGATATGGAAAGAATGTGCAAATGCCCAGGCTACTGGAAAAGCCTGTAAAGATTCCCTGAATTGTGATGCATGTTTGGATTCCCTTAAAGGATCTGTTGAACTTGGCTCTAGGCTTTTTTTGCCTCTGTCCGGCTATGGATACACACTTGAGCCCTGGGCATGCCTGGTTATTTTTAATAAAACCCTTTGCGTGTTGCATAGGAGAGTTGGTCAGAGTCTTCTTTTGAGTCAGGGGTCCGGGGTCCTATCACCACCTGCTTACTCAACATCTCTACTTTGTTGGATAGTAACACCTAACAGCACAGATTTAATTAATTCTTACTTGAATACAATTGTTAACTTCCTTCTAACTCCCCACATCTTCATAAATAGGTTCAGTGAGTAGCAACTGTCCACTGAAACATAATCCTGTGTCTCTCCCTTTGGTATACACTTTGAGCAGATTACAAAATATATTAAGATGGTGAACATTTTCTTCACTATTTCCTTTTATTGTTAAAATGTATTTTATTTATTTATAAGGAGAGAGAGCATGAGAGAGAGAGTGCGCGCACACGCGAGAGAGAGAGAGAGAGAGAGAGAGAGAGAGAGAGAGAGAGAGACCAAGAGAGAGAGA
This sequence comes from Zapus hudsonius, assembly GCA_004024765.1. Lineage (NCBI taxonomy): Eukaryota > Metazoa > Chordata > Mammalia > Rodentia > Dipodidae > Zapus > Zapus hudsonius. Next base: position 10,869 of record PVHP010037699.1, read on the forward strand.
GAGAGACCAAGAGAGAATAGGCATGCCAGGGCTTCTAGATACTACTCCAAATGCATGCTCCACTTTGTGCATCTTAAATCTAACATGGGTCCTTAGGCTTTGCAGGCAAGTGTCTTAACCCATGAGCTAACTCTCCAGTCCACTATTTCAGTATTGTTTTTGTTTTTTAAGTAGGGTTTTACTCTAGCCCAGGCTGGCCTGGAATTCACAGTGTAGTCTCAGGGTGGCCTTGAATTCATGGCAATCCTCCTACCTCTTCCTTCTGATTGCTGGGATTAAAAGTGTGTGCTAACATGCCTGGCTGTCTATTTCCCTTTTTTATTGCCCTGGTCTAACATCATTTTTTTTCTTGGAATTTCACTCTTGGCTTATTACCATCCGGTTTTTACACAATGGCCTAAAATCATTAAAATCTTGATATTATAAATACCAAATACAAGCTTTTATCAAATCTTTCATTCTCCTACTTGATCTGTCTTTTTCACTGAATTTACCCTCTGCTATATGCTTTCTTCACTTCAGTCTTTTTGTGAGTACTAGCTGTCTTGTGGTTTCTTAGAATGTTAAGATCATTGCCATTGCAGGATTTCACAGCTGTTAATTTCTTTGCATGGCATTTTCCTTCCCTTTATGTCACCATGAATCACTTCACTTGGGTCAATGCACAGATACCACATTCTCCAAGATTCTGTCCCCATAATCACATAGGGATTATGTATATGTGGAAGAGTATGCATATGTCTTCCACATATGCATAATCCCTATGTGGGGGTTTGAAAAAGATGTCCCCAATAAACTCATGTGCTCTAAGTGCTTGGTCCCCAGCCAATGGCAACACTGGAGATGGAGCCATGCTGGAGGAGGTGTGTGCTTGGAGGTATTACAGAGGGCTCCCCATTTTAGAGCCTGACTGTTTTTTTTTTTTTCTGTTGCAGTTTCCCTCCTGCTATGGCAGAGGTGATGTCCAGTCTCTGTTCATACCATGCTGTCCTCTACCTTGATTGAGTGGTCTGACCCAGCAAACTGCTACACTCTCCCCCATGGGCTCCTCAGCTCTCTTCATCTTCTTCATTTTTCCTTAGAATGCATATTACTGAGGGTTGTAATTCGATTTCAAAATGTACCCTAGAGGCTCATATGTTTGAACACTTGGTCCCCTGTGGGTGGCTCTGTTTGGGACAGTTGTGCAACCTTTGGGAGGTGGAGTTTCACTGGAGGAATGAGTCATGGTCATTGAAGTTTAAAGCCTGCTTCCACTTCTTACTAGGTAGCTCGCTCTCTCTCTCTCTCTCTCTCTCTCTCTCTCTCTCTCTCTCTCTCTCTGATGTCTGGCTGCTGATGCAATGTTATAATTTTGCTTTGATAGGCTGGGAAGATGTTTCATAGGCTAAAGGTACTTGCTTGCGAAGTCAGCCAGCCTGGTTTGATTTCCCAGATGCACAAAGTGGTATATGTATCTGGCATTCATTTGCTGCAGCAAGGGACTCAGGTACTCCCATACTCTTTCTCTGCTTGCAAATGAGTAAATAAAAGTATTAAAAATATTTTTTTCCTATGGAGCAAGGAGCAGAGATATTTTTATTCAAAACAATGAATTTTTCACAACATGAGCATCAAAATATTAAAATTATTTTAAATGAATTAATTTTATTTATATATTATACTTCATTATCTAAAAGAATAAATTATGCTCATATAATTGGCTTAACTGGGTTGCTACAACTTTAAAACTGCACACATTCTGTCCAAAAGCAAAACTATTTAAAAAGTGAGCTTGATGTTCAATAAATAGTACTACTGTTACTTTTAAATTATTCAAACTTTGATGCCACTAGACCTAATTGTAATATACAATAATAATGAATAAGAATGAATAAGATAGAAATATGAAGCCTAGATTCTTTTATAGGACCCACCTTCCGGGTTAGACCACATTTGCTTAGCGTTCATTTGCCCTCTTAAGCTGAACCTTAGATCACATTTTATTTTGTTGTTACTAATTCTCTTGATATATTTATTTAATTTTTAATATATCTTTGTCATCCACATTTCCCTCTCCTCTGTCCCCAGCCCACTGGGGGCCCTTCTCCATAGGCATACTGGATTAGTCCATGGGGAGGGGGGTTATGAATTGCACTAGAAGTAACCAGTTTTTTTTTCCTTTTGTGTGTTGTTGCTGAGTTATTACCTCATTTATTTCTATCATTAGCACTTCATTAATTTTTATGTACATTAAGACTTATTGTTGCCATAACACCTTATGAATTTATCTGTGGAATTGTTTCTTTAACTCAATTGAATATACCTGGCAAGCTGTAAGTAGCTTGAAGTTCTAAGGTTGCTTTCTTAACCATTGCAGGATGACCTATTATAATCACTTTCCTAGCTAACCTAGATTGCAAGGCACTGTCTGACAGAGAAACTGTCATTGGCTGATGGACATGGACCACTGTAGCTGAGAATGTATCATGCTGTGAGGCTCAAGCAATTAGTTTGCTGCTGTTATAATTGTGGGTACAGGTGAAAATAAGGATTTTTTTCCTCAGGAGAGCTCTTTTAACCTGTTGTTCTTTCTTATACATTTTCACACAGTTTTAACAATTTTAGAATTTCTGAGAAAAGATAGCTGTGAAAGTGTCCTAACTCTGCTGTAAGTGATTCTTAGCAAGTTTAATGCTGTGTTTGGTTCACTTCCACCAAGACTGGAATGTAGCAGTTTCTTAGGTGACTGTTATCCTTTCATCTTTGAATGCCTTATAATTATAATGCCTTATAATTCTACTTTTTTCAGATTTTGATTTATTTCATTGTTTTACTAGTCTAACTTGCAATGTTCCTTGAAGTCTAATGGGGTCCTACACAGCCCCACTGTCCATGAAAAGTGAGCTCATCACCACCTCCACCACACACTGGACGGGCAATTCCACAATGTCCTCTCTAGCCAATCCCACCTCATCTGACCATCTCCATCAATAGGCCTCTGTCATTTCCTCTTACAGCTATCTGACGTGTAATTATATTTGGCCTTCCTGGCTTTTCCACATCTAGTCTTGGCTTGTGAAGATCCCAAGGGTCTTCTTTCAGCTCCATGTGTCCATGTGTTCTTCAGCATGATGCACATTTACTCAGTCACCTCATGTACAGGAAGTTACAGTGATTGTTTCTTCATGTGTCTAAGATGGAGAGTAGTAATGGCACAGCATGGCAACCTTACATTTTCAAACAGAATGAGTTTATAATTTGGAGGAGAAACCTGACTGTGTCAATGGCCAAAATCAACAGAATTAAAGGAAAGTTTGACAATAGGGGCCCATGCCAGCAACTCTCCGTGAGCTGGAACTAGTTCATCTGTGCATCTATCTCTGTTTCTCTGTGAAATTAGGTCTTGGATTAATTTAATAGATTTTTTAAATCTATGGTTCTGGTTGTATCTTAATAAAAGTATTATGTTGAGTACCCCTCTGTGCCATCACCTGTGGTAGATATTATCTCAGTCAACTGAATTAAGAAAAAAAGGTAATAGAGTTGAAATGCATATAAAATTATTCAGGTAACCTGAGTCTTGGGCCTTCACTGTGCAGAAACCAGCTGAAGAGTATACTCAGAGGGCAGGACAGCCAGCCAGGTGGGAATGCACTGATGACAACAGAGGCACTTGTTATCAACGGCTTCTGCATAGGCTGTACTCCCCTGAGAAGGAGAGAGCCAAAGCCATGCTAATAGCCCTGGAATCCTCCCATCCCCTGCCTGCTACTATGCAGGGCATTGGTGCTTGAGCTCCTGTGCAGCCCTTCTTGACTTCATGTCTTAATGGGTTTTGAACAAGGAGCTCTGCAAACTAACTAACTGGTCCAACTTGTAGACTGGAAGACCCAATGAGGATTGACTTAAGAGAGAAGCTAGCATAGATAATGGGAGAAGGCCTTCTAGGCTAGCAGAGACATCAGGCATTTTGCATGGGTAAGCTTCTGCATAAATGTCAACCATCAGTGGGGCATAGTTAACCTGCATTTCTATATACAGATGAGGAAAACCCAACAGTCTCCAAATGTAAACCCTTACAGAAGGAAGGACAGGAAGCACTTGGCAATGAGAATAAATGCCAAGAAAATAATTAGCTTAATGCATGATGGTTTGGGAGGTATGGAGATTATAATAAAGAATAGCAAGTAACAAATAACTAGGATGATGAAAAAGATTTATGCAGAGCAATGTAAACACTTTTTTCTAATAAGAACAATACATAAACTACATTACATAATTGGAAACTAGCATATATTTTGGGTTGTCTATATAAATTTGCTCACTTTTCTCTGTTTTTATCTTAATATATTTGTGTGTGCCCTGGAACATATGTGTGCATGTGTGCACACACAAACACACACACACACACACAAGTAACTAAATCCTCCCTTCCTCCTTCTTCCCTTTCTCATTTCATATGACTCAGTCAGTAATCTTAGCACTCTTGCTATTTGACTGATAGCTGACTTCCCAAAGCCCCAGTTTTCTCATGTATAAGAAAGGTAAATTAGATCTCTCATATACTTGCATATTTAAAGGTATTTTCTCTCTTTCTGAAAAAGAGAAGAAAATAGTAAGTAATCTAATCTCTTTCAAAATATAGGCTATCAAAATAAGAACTTCACTGCAGCAGACCCGGAAGGTCTTCCTCTTGGGATCTCTGGTAAGACAATGTGAACTTGGTTCCTCTTATCTTGTATTAGTTTCTCTTATTACAGAGATGACATAGTGCCTGATAAAAGCAAGTAAAAGAAGGAAGGATTGATTTGGGGTACAGGCCATGATGGCACAGCAGAGCGACCATCATGCCAGGACCATGAGGGAGGTGGTTACTGTGCATCTGCCCTTAGGGAGCAGAGATTTGTGCCAGCTTTCCCTGTTCATTTACTCCAGTGAATGAACACATAGGATGGTGCCCTCCACATTCAAGGTGGGTCTCCCTAGTCAGTTAAGCCTTTTTGGACATGCCCTCATGGACACATCCAAGGTATGTTTCCATGGTGTTTCTAAATCCTCCGCAAGTTGACAATCAAGTTAAAGGATCAGAGCTGACAGTCTTAAATGTACTGGTGAGCTCTCTTGGGTTATGAAAGATTGTGTCTAGTTGATCTCTTTCCTGTGTTAACTTGGCTGTCCTGTGATCTTTCTTTATTAGAAGGCACTGTGTAACCCTTCCATCTTCATGGTAGTTGAGTTTCAATGGTATTTTGTGTTCTGTGAATATGGTCTGTACAGTACATTTACACTTTTATAATCTTTTCTTACTTTTCATAACCTCTCTGCTGTTTCTCCAGAATTATGCCTCCTAGAAGATGTTCTTATTGTGCTTTAAGAGTTTTTCTAGGGAATCACAAGGAAGCTCCTGCTGTATTTTTATTTTTCTTGTGAGTTTGAACCATTTTCAACTTGAATGGGCTTGTTTTTCAAAAGCACAATTAAAATCTTTGTGTATTTTCCTGTATGGTAGTAAAAATAGAATGTGAATTCTATGAGCCTCTTTTCTATAAATTGCAAGAATACTGAGCACTACAGCTTTTGTCTGACTTGACTGTAAACTTTTATTTGCATTTATTTCAGAGCACTGTGTGGCAATTTCATAGAATATGTGAATGAAAGAAATATAGCTGTTCTTCCTTCTTTGAAAAAATATCTCCCTCTTTTCTTATCTTTATACATAATATCTACACATCTGCATGTCTGTATACATACACTTTATATTTTGTAAATGTTTGTACAAATCCTAAGATTCTCTAGTGATAGAGAAGGGAAGAATTCACATGTTATATTTCTATTATTTATCTAATATTATTTATTATTTCCTAGTATCTATAGCCAGAATATACTAGGAAAAAAATAAATGATATTAAGCAAGTAACTAGTAGTTACCTATGATCAACTACTTGATTTTTTTGTTTAGAAATTAATACTTTATAGCAGCTAAGCACTCTGCAAACTTATTATTTTTAAATAGTTATGATAGCCCATATGGTCATTTCATTTATTAAATATATATTTATTTTCCATAATGAGGTACAATATTTAGTGGGCAAGCAATGAGTTGTTATCCCCAATTCTTCACTGCCCTCCTCTCCCCACTCCACTGGATAACCTTCTCCATGGGTCGTCTGGATCAGTCCTTGTAACAGAGGACCATGGATAGCCTAGTATTCAGCCAGGTTCTCCTGGCCATGCCTCTGGATAATCTCCCCCACCACGGCTCTCACAATCTTTCCGCCCCCTCTTCCGCATAGTTCCCTGAGTCGTGGTGGATGAGTATTAAGGCTGCTTTAAGGTTGTGAGCTTAGGGGTCTTTGTGTCGAAATCATTGGTTTCTGTCTCACTGGCT